>ML686091.1:301127-329453 GCA_007922175.1 Pelusios castaneus
GTGTCGGTTGAAAGTGTGTGCCAATAGCGCTCCTTAGTCGGTGTCGGAGGAAAGTGTGCACCAATAGCCAATAGAGCTCCTTGTTCGGTGTCGGAGGAAAAGTGTGGCCCAATAGCGCTCCTTGTTCGGTGTCGGTGGAAAGTGTGTGCGAATAGCCAACAGCGCTCCTTGGTCGGTGTCAGTGGAGAGTGTGTGCCAACAGCCAATAGAGCTCCTTGGTCGGTGGAGAGTGTGTGCCAATAGCGCTCCTTGGTCGGTGTCGGTGGAGAGTGTGTGCCAACAGCCAATAGCGCTCCTTGGTCGGTGTTGGTGGAGAGCGTGTGCCCCTGATTTGCTGACACTGTCACATGACAGGGTTGGAACACAAGCCAGCTGTCACATGGAACCGCTTCTCTTGCTGACTCCTCTTCTCTCTCCCTACAGAAGCACCCAGATTTCTACGAGTCACTCTTCTCCCTGGGGCAGAGGCCTCGCTCCTTGCAGCACCTGGCCCGATGCACACTCAGGAACTACCTGGAGGGCCGGCTGCTGCAGGTCTTGCCCAAGCTGTACCTGCCATCTTTCCTGCACCAGTTCCTGCTGCTCAGCTTCGAAGACATTCTCTACTAGAGGCCGGGATTGAGCACCTCTAAATCCTTTATTTGCTTTGGATTCTTGTGCCCCACCCTGCCCCGCCCAAAGCAGCTGTGCTTGTAACAGGCCTCCCCACCCTGCCCAGCCCATGCCAGCTTTGCCCTCCACACTCACACCCTTCCTTCCCTGCCCATGACCATGACCATGCCACCCCTTCCCATGCCATAGCCTGAGATGGGAGCCTGCCTCTTCTGGGCTGGTTCTCTGGCCCTGTTTTGTACTATGGATGAGTTTTGGAATAAATCCTGGACTTTGTATAACCTTGCTTGCATGTGCGTCCTGCGTTGTTGCTCTGTGGCTGCCTGTGAGTTGTCCCTGCTGGCACTGTCTTTCTGCAGAACACGCCGGGCCAGCAGAGCCCATAGGAAGCTGGTGCCAGGGCTGTAGGGAAGGGCCAAGAACTTGAGCACAAAGGATTAATAAGCAAGCTGCCCCTAGCACCCTGTATAGGGGACACTTGAAATGTTCCTCAGGTATCGGGAGCAAAATGAGAAGCCTGGGTGGCAGGGAGGGGTGCAGAAGGCATTTGGACAATGCAGAAACAGCCTTTGGGAGATAGCACTGATGTGTGGCAGACCTCACCCTGATTGGGCCCTCTGAATTCCCAAGCACCCACATTCCCTGTTCTTTCCATGTTCTCAGCTCAGCTACTGGAAGGGGCCACATTCCACCAGCTCGTCCCATCCGACCGCTCATCCTCACTACTCAGGTGTGGCCACGGCCCAAGTGACTGATGAAGCCTGTTTTCTGGGCAGCCGTGGCTCCCTCAGCAAATCCAGCCTCGCAACATCCCGTGAAGCACTGCAGGTGCCAGGGATGCAATGTCACTTTAACAGAGGCAATAACTGGGAATGTTGTGGTGGGGAGGGTTGTTTCTGCCTCAAAGCTCTTTAGTTCTTGGTTACTTTGGAAATGGAGATGTTTGTGGTGTGCAGCTGGGATCCTGGCCGGCCGTTCCTCTCTCTTGCTGCTCCTCTAGCAGGGCATGTGACTCCACCTTGGCTTGTGCTGTTGCGAGAGGCATGCAGAAGAGAGGCAGCAGCATCACGTGGCCATGTTCCTGAGCCAAGATTAATTAATGTTCCATGCAGCTCTGCTACAGTCATGTTTGGGAGTTGCTTACCATTTAAAGGGTGAGTTTTCTAAGGGCTCCAAAATCCATTTGCTAACTTAGATCAGCTTGAAATTCATTGTGCTCCAGGGAGTGCTGGGCGGGATTAGTGATTCCACTCTGAGGTCATTTGAACAAGGGATTCCTGAGATACAACCCCCAAAATGTTGTTTTCAAAAGTCACCTGGTTCTTATAAATGGTTTGCTGACTCCCAGGGTGCAAACTGTTCCCCTGATCTGTGCCTACCTGACCAAAGCCCTCCGGACTGATCTCATCTATTGCATGGCTCCTGCCCCCTTTGGGGGGCAATGTTGAAAAAGTTAATGCAGGTAAACTTTGTTACTTTTGTGGGCTGGCACTCATGACACTCCAAGGAGCAAAACGCACATGTACAGCAAGACTCGGATTTGCTTTGCAGGCACTGGGCTGGCAGCAGCAGGTGGCTCAAGGTGTGCCATGGCTGTCCAGTCAGGCTCTCGTTTTATGTCAGAATTCTTGTCCGGGAAATGAGCAGTAACTAGTCCCAGGGCAAATGAAAGCTATACAACCCTGACTCATGGTCTCCACAGTCTCTTGAGCAACAACCTGAATGTGAGTGCAGGAGAGCAGATTGCAGCTCCTTTGGTCCTGCTAACATGAGCTGCTCAAAGCCGTTCCAGATTCTTCCACCTGTTCTGGTGCAGGGCTAGGAACTTGGGGGGGAGGGGGGAGTTTGGAAGTGCAGTGGGGGGGTGGTTCTGCCCCTTTGCTAATCTTTACTCCTGAGGCCTCACACAGCCCCCTGGTTTATGGAAGGGCCAATTGAAACCCAGTTCAATGACTAAGTGGGATTCCAAAAACCTAGATTTTCGCTCAGCCCTCAGTGAATAAGGGCGGCTCATTCTCAAGCGGGCCTTTGCTCTCTGGTAGCTTGGAAGTGCTGACACTTTCCCCTCCCTCCAGCAGCATATCGGGGGGTTAGAGAGAAGGAAGCCATGCCATCTGTACCTTGGACCCTCACTTCCTGACCAGTACCCTTCCTCTGCCACAATTCCTCTCCAGGGCTGCTCCACCAGCCAAGGTGGAGTGTGGGAGGGCGCTGAGGGACTCGCCTTTCAGTGCTTCCTGCTCATGAGAAGGACCCAGAACTCCCCACCTTCCCCATGCTGCCCCCAGCAGTGGGGCAAAGGCTTGAAGCCCCTCCTTCCTTTGACTGCTGCTTCTACCGCAGTGGTCAACCGCTGTCTCACGACACACGGCTAAGAGTGTCGCTGGCCTCTGCTAGAAGTTGGAGTGCGGCAATGGGGGCTTTATTGTGCCGGGAGCACTGTGTTGCACACAGTTGCGCGTGCCACCAACCCTGGTGCAACACAAAAATCCTTGAGAACTGCTGTTCTAGAGGGAAAGGAGAGGTGACTATGGGTTGGGAGGAAGAGAGAAAGGCAGAGGGCTCAGAGCTGGGCAGTGGAGAATATAGGAGAGACTTCAGCTCTGCCCCCAAACCTCCTCACATCTTATCCTCCCTTTCTGTCCCCCTTCAAAACATAGCCTACAGGGCTGAGTTTGGGCTGGGGACCTGCGAGTGAGCATGGCTGGTGTGTAGCATAGGCAGACCCTACTGAGACAGCGTGAGGAGCTGAGGACAGGCCTTGCCACAGGCCCCCAAGCACTGGGGCAGGACGGGGGAGAAGGCTCATTGAGCACCCTGGAGCAGCTCATACATTTGATTTAAATAGTTGGAGGCCTACTCTAATGCGGTTCTAGGATGCATCAGGAGAGGTATTTCAAGTAGAGACAGGGAGGTGTTAGTGCCGCTGTACAAGGCACTGGTGAGACCCCATCTGGAATATTGTGTGCAGTTCTGGTTCCCCATGTTTAAAAAGGATGAATTCAAATTGGAACAGGTGCAGAGAAGGGCTACAAGGATGGTCTGTGGAGTGGAAACCTGCCCTATGAGTGGAGACTCAAGAAGCTTGGCTTGTTTAGCCTAACCAAAAGAAGGCTGAGGGGGGATATGATTGCTCTCTCTAAATACATCAGAGGGATTAATATCAGGGAGGGAGAGGAATTATTGGAGTACAGCACCAATGTGGACACCAGAACAGATGGTTATAAACTGTCCATCAAGAAATTTAGGCTTGAAATTAGACGCAGGTTTCTAACCATTAGAGGAGTAAAGTTCTGGAATAACCTTCCAAGGGGAGTTGTGGGGGCAAAAACCATAACTGCTTTCAAATCTGAGCTTGATAAGTTTATGGAGGGGATGGTATGATTAGCCTATTTTGGAAATTGACTGATATTTGGCTACGGGTGGTGGATATACAAGTGGCCTAAGGGGAGAGTATGTGGGGTGGGTTCTGAGTTATTACAGAGAATTGTTTCTTGGGTAACTGGCTGGTGAGACTTGCCCACGTGCTCAGGGTTTAACTGATCGCCATATTTGGGGTCGGGAAGGAATTTTCCCCCAGGGCTGATTGGCCTGGGCTCTGGGGGTTTTTCGCCTTCCTCTGTAGCACAGGGCATGGTTCACCTACCGGTGAATTCTCTGTATCTTAAAGTCCTTAAATCATGATTTAAGGAGGTAAATAACTCAGTCATAGGTTGGGGGCCTATTGCAGGAGTGGGTGGGGGAGGTCTTGAGGCCTGCATTTTGCAGGAGGTCAGACTAGATGATCGTACTGGTCCCTTCTGACCTTAGTCTATGAGTGTAAGTGGGGCCAAAGTTCCTGAAGGGAGCTTACAGTGGCGGGTGGCTGGAGCAGCAGTTTGAGGGCAGGGAGCCAGGAGCAGACAGTGGCTGGACTTGAGACCGGTGAGGAGAGACATGAGACTGGGGGCTGCGGGGAAGGGGCCCAGGGAGTTGACGCTAACCATGGTGGAGAGATTGGTGGGAGGCAGAGCCTCAGTGGAGGTGTTTAGGGTCCCTCGGCCGGGGCCTGGAGAAGAGGGCGGGCCCAGGTCCCTCACCACTCCCCCAGCATGCCAGCAGTGGCCTGGGTGCCAGGAGGGGCACAGGCTCAAAGGCCAGAGACTGTTTTAGTGTAGTGGCCAACAGGTCTCCCTGGCCACGACATGGGGAGAAGAGCTGGACTTTACCCTGGAAAGGGTGGACTTAGGGCTTAGCTGGAGGGCTAAGACCCCCCAAGAAGACTCAGAGCCAGGGTCCGGCGTGGAGAGGCAGGCCTCAAACTACCGGCAGGGGGACCACTTCAGCCACATTCCCCAGAAACACAACCAGCAGGTGCCCTGCTAGTGAGTCACGTGCTTCAAGACTGCTACACACCGCATCTTGTTCCAATCAATGCAGCCAAGAGCCTTCCAGATCTGCCTGTAGACCTGACCAGTCCCATCAGGATTTACTAACCTGCCAACTCGCCTGCCATTTGCCATATTTTTTCATAATCCTAGATTAATAGATTCTAAACCCAGAGGGCACAATTGTAATAATCTAGTCTAGTCTGACCTCCTGTATAACAAAATATCCCTTTTGAACTAGAGCAGATCTTCAAAAAACCTGCCAAATATCACAACCCACTGGTAAATTGTTCCAGCGGTTAGTTACTGTTAACATTTACAAATGTATGCCTTACTTACTGGATTTGTGTGCCTTTAGCTTCAGGCCATTGGAGTGTTTTATCCTGTTCTCTGCTGGATTAAAGAGCCCATGATCAAAGGTTTGTGCCCTGTGTAGTGGACATGTATGGACTGGGATCGAGCCAGGCCTTCACCTTCTCTTCGTTAAACTAAATAACTGGCGCTCCCTGAGCCTAATGCTATATTGCATTTTACTGGCAATGACATCGTATTTTGGTCCCGATTGTTGATAAAGAAACAGAGTAGCACCTGGTCGAGAACCGTTCCCCGATACACCCTGGGTTGGAATAGCCGTTGCCTCCTGTGCGTCTCTGAACCCATGTGGGTTTCATAAAATCCAGCACCTTCACTTCTGACAGAGGCCTTGCTCTTCCCTGTCCCACTGTCAGCATGCTGAGCTCTCTGGGTTAATAGTCAGTGTTTGCTATCGATTTTATTAATGGACAATATTATAATCACTGTGCAATGTGCCTGGGCCGGCGCAGCCCAGGGTAGGGACAGGTCGCAGGAAAGCCTGATCCAGCCCACACTTCTGATGGATCTATTAAATCAGTGCTTTTCAACCTTTTTTCAGCTATGGATCCCTAAAAAATATCAAAGGGAGGTGCAGAAATCTTCGACCCAGGCTCAGCCCTCAAAAGGCCAACAGAGCGCAGGCTGCAAAGCACTGTGTTAAGGAGATGCCCTGTCTGGATTGACAGAGGGTGAATACATGCTGGCTGTCTGGAAGCTGTGTCAATAACAGTTAATTACCCACACTCAGGGACACCGGAACCATAGTTCTTATTTCTCTAGTTTCCGCTTCCACCCACTAGATACTGGGCTAGGTTTGTCTGCCAGATCAAAGTGGTGCCAGCCGCTGGGTACCCCATGGGAAAGTCCTGTACAATGGGGTAGAGGAGGCCGATCAGCCAGTGGAGTTTTCCAGCTGGCTGTGCCCTGCTGCTGTTGGGATCAAGGTAGTGCTGAGCGATGGAGCCTCACGATGTGACAGGCTGAACAAACGCGCAGGGCATGTCCCTGTCTGGAGCTGCTGCCCATCCTGAGCAGGGGCGGAGGATACAGAGATGACATCAGGGAGACCAGCTGGCAAACCCTTCCTGATCCTAAGTTGCAGTCAGTCTGGCAGAGCTACAAGAGGGGCTTTTTGGGGGGATGGTACTAGGGGGTACTGAACACTGACACATTTTTTTCACAGCAATGTGGCCCCAGCTCCCACCGCTGCTGTCGGCAGCCCCAGGTCCCTGGCCGCATACCGGCACCTTTCACAAGAAGAGAAATGCCTACTCGTGACTGGACGTGCCCACGACCTGCGGGGCCAGGCGGAGAGACCTAGTCCTGAGGGACAACCAGACCTGACAAGGGTTGGCTGCTGGCGGATGGCACAGAGAGGACACGGGCTCTGGTCTAACTCTGGGGCCATTAGATGTGGGACATTCCCTACCTGGCCTCCACTGAGGAGTGAGCGGTCACTTGCAGGGTGTGAGCACCGGGAGGAAGTGGCTGTAACTGCTGGGGCACTCCTGTGCTGGGGATCTGCCCAACCCTGAGGCAGACGCAGGAGTACACAGCGGGTATGGTGGGGGTGGGGGGGACTAGTGGAGAGAGCTCCACCCAGGGAGGTGACATGACCCCTGGCCAGAGGGAGACGGGAGCAGAAGCCAGGTGGAGGGTTGCTGAGGGGCCTGTGCCCCACTGAGCTGGGCCATGTTGCACGGACAGGGACCCACCCGCAGCACAGAAGGAGTCGTGCAGGGCCTGGCCTGGCTGGGGAACCCTGTACACTTCTTGGCCTAGATCCCAGGTGCAGAGGCCATTTCCTTGGCACCTGCCACTAGCTGAGAGCCTCAGAGCCCAGCTACAGCAGCCAGATCTGAGCCCACTAAGGGGGCCAAACAGTCCTGGGAACAAGAGCCCTGCAGGGCAGAGGGAGCGTACCATGTTCTGCGGGGGGCTGGAGAAGGGTGTAGGTTACCTGAGGGCTGTAAGAAGAGAAAATGACACAACCTCTTAAGGGAAGTGGGGGGGGGGGTCAGAGTAGGAGGGGTCAAGGAGGTGTTTCACTGAGTGAATGGTCTGGGGGAGGGCATCTGGGGGTTTCATGGACATATGGGCTGCGTCTACACTGGTAAATTAAGTCGACTTAAGCTTGGCTTAAGTCGACTTAATTTGCCCTGTGTCTACACTACACTTTGCTTAAGTCGACTTAAACAAAATGAAGTCGACTTAATGAAAATTAAGTCGACTTTATTAAACTACCTTTCTACTCGACCTAAGGCTTAATTCGACTTTTTAAAGTTTGTAGGTTGACTTAGGGCTACCCCAGGACTACACCAATGCCCTCCCTGCCGGGGGGGGGGGTGCAGGGGGAGCCTGGCATGCCCCCCAAATGGCAGGGCATGTGGGCAGGGTGTGACACTGTCTGGATTTAGGGAAGCATTTATGATATTATTTTCAATGGATATCTCATAAATACTATAATCCATAGGAACTATGTCATGTTTGGTATCAATAGAAAGGTAGTAATTTGCTGGGAATGATTGTATAGTTTGTCTAGGAATTCTATTTCGATTAGAAGTTAGGAATTTGATGTTATATCCATATTTTAACTTGTATCATTCTGGCCGAATGCCTTAGATGGGAAGGTGTGAACAACCATTGTCTCCTTAATGTTAAGGAATCTGCCAGGTGATATGGTCCCAGGGAGTAAACTGATGAGCCATTAAGGACACAATGGTTGTATTCTTTATGTCCTTAATGGCTCATCAGGATACTCCCTGGGACCAATCTACCTGGAAAATTCCTAAATATTAAGGAGACAATGGTTGTTCACACCCTCCCATCTAAGGTATTCCTCCAGAATGATACAAGTTAAAATATGGATATAACATCAAATTCCTAACTTCTAATCGAAATAGAATTCCTAGACATAAACTATACAATCATTCCCAGCAAATTACTACCTTTCTATTGATACCAAACATGACATAGTTCCTATGGATTATAGTATTTATGAGATATCCATTGAAAATAATATCATAAATGCTTCCCTAAATCCAGACAGCATCACACACAGGGCTCTGCCCTGCCAGGGTCCCTGTCCCCCTTTGCCCCATTGCATACAGGGGCTGCCCCCCCTGCCACTGTGGACCTGCCCAAGGTCCCCCTAGCCCCACAAAGTTGACCTAAAGCATCCAGTGTGGATGCTCTAGATCGACTTTGTAAGTTTCCCTTTAAGTCGACTTTAATTTTAAGTGTAAACACACTAAGTCAACTTATCTAAGTCTACTTTAAATCGACTTAGTTAAGTCGACTTAATTAAAGTCGACTTAAAAGTGCAAGTGTAGACATAGTCATGGAGGGGTCTATGGGGCTCCTCACTGGAAGGGGGCATCAAGGAGACCTCAGGAGAGGGGCTCTGGGGAAGAGGATCTGGGAGGTCTCTGGGGGAGGTTATTGCTGGGGTGGGGGCTTTTGGTGGGGGGATATGGGGTGTCTGGGGGAGAGTTTCTTCCTGGGAAGCAGCCTTGTGGGATGTGAGGCTGTCCGTGGTGGCATTCTCAGTTGGAGGTGTCAGGGGATGGGGTGGAGGGGCAATGCTAAGGAGTGGTGGCATCTCAGCTGTTCCTGTGTCCCAAGGTGGGGCATGCACTGGGCACATCTGTGGGGTCTTGTGTTGCGGGGGCAGGCTCCCAGGCATCGGGGCCAGGTGCACCTGGTTTCCTGTGTGGGGAGTTATGTACCAAGGGAATGAAGACATGGCTAGTGTAGCCAGGGCGGGGCGATGCTGAGGAGGGGATGTTTGGCATGATACCTGGTGTACTGACGTGATACCTGGTGTACGGGCATGCAGCATGGTGTCTGTATTTGGGGTGGGTGAGGTTCCCTGGTATCCTGGAGGAGGTGTGGAGCCAGGGGCTGGCTGTGGTCCCCCGGGCACTTGGGGCAGTGTGTACAGGTAATGGGGGGCATGGCTCCAGGGGCTGCGAGTGGTTAGAATCATAGGGTTGGAAGGGACCTCACGAGGCATCTAGTCCAACCCCCTGCTAAAAAGCAGGACCACTCCCCCTAAATCATCCCAGCCAGGCTTTTGTCTAACCGAGCCTTAAAGATCTCCAAAGATGGAGAATCTACCACCTCCCTAGATAGCCCATTCCAATGCTTCACCACCCTCCTAGTGAGAAAGTTTTTCCTAATATCCAACCTTGACCTCCCCAGCTGTAATTTGAAACCATTGATCCTTGTTCTGTCCTCTGTTACCGTCGAGAACAGCCTAGCTCCCTCCTCTTTGGAGCAACCCTTCAAGTAGTTGAAGGTTGCTATCAAATCTCCCCTCAGTCTTCTCTTCTGTAGACTATATAAGCCGAGTTCCTTCAGTCTCTCCTCATAAGTCATGTGCCCCAGCCCCCTAATTATTTTTGTTGCCCTCCGCTGGACTCTTTCTAATTTGTCCACATCCTTTCTGTAGTGGGGAGCCCAAAACTGGACACAGTATTCCAGATGCAGCCTGACCAGTGTCGAATAGAGGGGATTTATCACATCCCTCGATCTGCTGGCAATACTCCTACTGATGCAGCCCAATATGCCATTGGCCTTTTTCGCAACAAGGGCACACTGCTGGCTCATATTCATCTTCCCGTCCACCATAACCCCCAGGTCCTTTTCTACAGCGCTGCTACTTAGCCGATCAGTCCCCAGCCTGTAGCAGTGCATGGGATTTTTCCATCCTAAGTGCAGGACTTTGCACTTGTCTTTGTTGAACCTCATGAGGTTTCTTTTGGCCCAGTGTTCCAATTTGTCCAAGTCTCCCTGGATCCTGTCCCTGCCCTCCAGAGTATCTACCATTCCCCCCAACTTGGTGTCATCTGCAAACTTACTAAGCACGCAGTCTATTCCATCATCAAGATAATTAATGAAGATGTTGAATAGAACCGGCCCCAGGACCGACCCCTGGGGCACTCCACTCGTTACCGGTTGCCAGCCAGACATCGAGCCATTGATTCCTACCCGCTGATCCCGTTGATCTAACCAGTTTTCGATCCACCTTACGGTCCACTCGTCCAACCCATACTTCCTTAACTTGCCGACGAGAATGCTGTGGGAAACCGTATCAAAAGCCTTGCTAAAGTCAAGGTATACCACGTCAATGGCTCTTCCCGCATCCACAAATCCAGTCATCTCATCACAGAAGGAAATCAGGTTGGTCAGGCATGATTTGCCCTTGGTGAATCCATGTTGACTGTTCCTGATCACTCTATTTTCCTCCAAGTGTTTCAGGATGGATTCCTTGAGGACCTGCTCCATGATTTTCCCAGGGATTGAGGTGAGGCTGACCGGTCTGTAGTTCCCCGGATCCTCCTTTTTCCCTTTCTTAAAGATAGGTACTATATTTGCCTTTTTCCAATCCTCCGGGACCACCCCCGTTCGCCACGAGTTCTCAAAGATAATGGCCAGCGGCTCTGCAATCACTTCCCCCAACTCCCTCAGCACCCTCGGATGCAGTTCATCCGGCCCCATGGACTTGTGCACATCCAATTTCATTAAGTGTTCCCTAACCTGACTTTCCATCACCGAGGGCCGCTCTTCTCTCCATTCTGCGTTACCCCGTGTAGTAGCCTGGGAGCTGGCCCGCCCTGTGAAGACTGAAGTAAAAAAAGCATTGAGTACTTCAGCCTTTTCCGCATCATCCTCTATGAGGATGCCTGCCCTATTCAGTAAGGGACCTACACCACCTCTGATCCTTTTCTTGTTGCTGATATACTTGTAGAACCCCTTTCTGTTATCCTTCACATCTCTTGCTAGCTGCAACTCCTGGTTGTGGTTCCTGGTGTGGCAGGCAAGAGGGACGGTCAGGGCCGGCCCAAGGTTTTTGGTGCCCTAGGCAAGCTATGAATTTGGCACCCCCCCCCAACATGTTATAAGAGAGAACATATTTATATATTTTTAAATAGAGAAAAAAGTCACTTCTGTCTAATCTGGCACCCCTTAAAGCCTGTGCCCTAGCCAATGGCCTCGTTTGACCTGTCTGGTTGGGCCGGTCCTGATACTGGTGTCTGGATGATGGGGACTCCCTCGCGCTGGGAGATTTCATTCCATCTTCGTGCCCTGTCTTGTTGCTTCTGAAACGTTTTCTTGGGTAAACTTTTCTCCCAGGATAGCTCCCTCCCTGCCCACCCTGGAGCCTGTGAATGTCCTGTGTTGTCCCCCCCTGCGCCCCATCAGGTCTCTCTGGACTCAGAGGCCCCCCTCTTGGGGTGTGAAGCTGTCCTGCACTGGGGGCCCATCCCTCCCCTCAGGCTGCCAGCAGAGGGTGCTGCAGGACACCGGTGGAGGCTGCTGCCTGGTCCAGTCCTGGACAGGGCACAGCCCCGGCAGCATGGGCAGACCACAGCCTAGGGGCAGAGCTGGCTTCTCCCCCCAGGTGGCCCCCAGGCTCCCAGCACACTGTATAGCATGCAGAGGCGCTGGGCCAGACACTGCACAGACCCAGCAGCAGTGGCCTGCAGCACCGTCATGCATGGAACACACACACCTCTCTTCGTTGGTGGGGCCCCGATCCTGGTACAGTCGCACCCCATGGGCATGCCTGGTGCGGCTTGAGGGGTCCAGCCAGCGCCTGCTGGGAGGAATCACTCTGCTTTTCTGTCCAAAGGTGCAATTCTAAAGCTGCCAAACCAGTGTCTGTCCCGCACGGCCCCTGCATGCAGCGTGGGGAAAGCTGTCCCGTGTTAGTTGGCTGTGCTTTCTTGGGCTGGGGACAGCAGGATTGCATCGATGCAGGGTGCCGAGGTCTCACTTTTACCATGTGTCTGAGGTTCTGTCTGCAGCTCTCTAGCTTCGCAGGGGTTTAGCCCCATTATGGGGAGCAGGGCCCCGTTCTGCGCAGATGCAAGCCCAACATTGCTTTCCTTCACTTGAAGGTTGGTGTGCCCAGTAGCAGCTCTGGCAGAGGTCCTCTCCCAGGTCTGGAGTTTCTTTCCCCAGTGTCTGCTGTGGGGGGTGGGGTGGCTCAGCAAGGTCAGAGGTGGATCTCAGATCGTGGCACCTCACTTCACCCCGGCCTATCCCAGGAGAGAAAGGCTGATGCTGCAGCTAGCTGGTACCCACTTTGGCTGTAGCACTGTGCCTGGTTCACGTGGCATCCTGGCCAAGTCACTGTGGACCAGATTCTCAGAAAAGCTCCTCTCCCATTTAAACACCAAACTAAATGGCCAAGTTCTCAAGGGTCAGTGGGGTGGGTGCTCGCTGACCCTTGGGAAGAGCCCAGTGGGGGTGGCCAGCTTCTGGGTTTGCTGGCTCATCGATAGGTGCCCAATTGGGTGTTGAGCTGTCTGTCTGGAGCAGGCTGTGTCCTGGCCACTAACTGTGGAACAAAGCTACATCCTAGCTCCAGCCCTCACCTCCCTTCTCACTCATGGTACTGCTGTGTTTTAGTTACATCTTACTTTATGCTGCTACAGTGGTCTGTGTTGGGAGCACTTGAACAATTACTTGTCACAACTTCATGGAGAAAAGTGCCTCCTATCACCTTCTCTAGAACCGTAGTGTAGGGGATCTGTTTTCTAGTAACCGAGTAGCTGGCCAATGGGTTTATTGGAAATCATATGTCATTGAAGCTGTGGGGCTACAGTGTACCAGCTTGGCTGGAACGCATCAACATACAGCTAACGAAGGAAAGTTGAGTGAAATCTGTTCAAAGTTGAGCGAAAACAGTTTACCATGATGGTCCTGCCAGAAAGCCATGAACCTTACTTACTTACAGGCTGACAAGGAGGCCAGGTAACAGAGGCTGCATCTACACTACAGTTTCCTTAAGTCGACTTAAGCAGCTTGCTTAAGTCGACTTAAGGAAAATAAAGTCGACTTAATGAAAATTAAGTCGACTTTATTAAACCACCTTTCTACTCGACCTAAGGCTTAATTCGACTTTTTAAAGTCGAATTAAGCCAGTGTAGCCCTGGGGTAGCCCTAAGTCGACTTAGGGCTACCCCAGGACTACACCAATGCCCTCCCTGCCATGGAGGGGCACAGGGGGAGCCTGGCATGCCCCCCAAAGGGCAGGGCAGGGCAGATACCTGTGTGACACTGTCTGGATTTAGGGAAACATTTATGATATTATTTTCTATCCATATATCCTAAATGCTATAATCCATAGGAACTATGTCATGTTTGGTATCTATAGAAAGGTAGTAACTTGCTGGGAATGATTATATAGTTTATGTCTAGGAATTCTATGTCAATTAGAAGTTAGTTTAGTTAGGAATTTGGTGTTATATCTATACTTTAACTTGTATGCATCTATGTAAATACCTGAGAGAGGTGGGTGTGTAGAACCATTGTGTCCTTAATGTTTAGGAATTTTCCGGGTACAGTGGTCCCAGGGAGTAAACTGATGAGCCATTCAGGACATAAGGAATACAACCATTGTGTCCTTAATGGCTCATCAGTTTACTCCCTGGGACCATTCTACCTGGAAAATTCCTAAACATTAAGGACACAATGGTTTTACATACCTGCCTCTCTCAGGTATTTACACAGATTCATACAAGTTAAAGTATAGATATAACACCAAATTCCTAACTAAACTAACTTCTAATCCAAATATAATTCCTAGACATAAACTATATAATCATTCCCAGCAAATTACTACCTTTCTATTGATACCAAACATGACATAGTTCCTATGGATTATAGCATTTATGAGATATCCATAGAAAATAATGTCATAAATGCTTCCCTAAATCCAGACAGTGTCACACCCTGCCCACATGCCCTGCCAGGGTCCCTGTCCCCCTTTGCCCCATTGCACACAAGGGGTGCCCCCCCGCCATCGTGGACCTGCCCAAGATCCCCCTAGCCCCTAAAAGTCGACCTAGGCATCCAGTGTGGACGCTCTAGGTCGACTTTGTAAGTTCCCCTTTAAGTTGACTTTAATTTTAAGTGTAGACACACTAAGTCGACTTAACTAAGTCGACTTAGTTAAAATTGACTTAAAAGTGCAAGTGTAGACATAGCCAGAGAGGCCAAAGGAGCTTTGAACATTTCATTGGTCAAAACGATATTTGGTACCCAAATGCTTCATAAACAATAAACATGGGCGGGCTAATTATATGCTATATAGCAAGTGTGATCTAATCATGTAACCTGCATAGTAAGGCTAGTGCAACCATGATGTAACCTGTTGTATTATGCATGCACCTGTTGCACTATGTATATTGTATTTAGCATGTTAGGAGACATTATATATCTTGGGTACCCTGTATTCTGGGCTTACTTACACAGGTCCAGGTGGGGATGTGGCTACTTCCCACTAGCTTGGATGTGTAAGGGGAACAAGTCGTTTTGATTAGAGACACCATTTATATATTCTGCTCCTGAGTGGACCTGATTTTTCTTCTTCTTCCAACATATAGAACTGTGGGGCTGGACAGGATGTGGAAAAGTCATCATGTTCAGCCTCTTGTGCTGATGCAGGGCCAAGTAAACCTAGACCAGCTCTGACGGCTCTTTGTCCAACCTGTTCTTGACAAGGCTTCCACAGCCTCTCTTGGAAGCCTATTCCTCACCTTAGCATTAGAAAGATTTTCCTAATATCTAACTGAAATCTCCCTTGCTACAGATTAAGCCTCTTAAGAACATAAGAACATAAGAAAGGCCGTACTGGGTCAGACCAGAGGTCCATCTAGCCCAGTATCTGTCTACCGACAGTGGCCAGTGCCAGGTGCCCGAGGGAGTGAATCCAACAGGCAATGATCAAGTGATCACTCTCCTGCCATCCGTCTCCATCCTCTGATAAGCAGAGGCTAGGGACACTATTCTTAACCCCTTTCTGGCTAATAGCCATTTATGGACTTAGCCACCATGAACTTATCCAGTTCCCTTTTAAATATTGTTATAGTCCCAGCCTTCACAACCTCCTCAGGTAAGGAGTTCCACAAGTTGACTGTGCGTTGACTCTTAATTTTCTACCCTCAGTGGACATGGAGAACAGTTGATCACCATCCTCTTTACAATAACCCTGAACCTATCTGAAGATTGGTATCAGGGTCCCTTTTGTCCCCCTCCATTCTTCTAGTCTCAAGATTAAACGCACAGTTTTTTTCTAACCTTTCCTCATAGCTCAGATTTTCCAAACTTCAATCACTTTGGTTGCTCTCCACTATATTTCTCTAATTTGTCCACATCTTTCCTAAAATACGGTGCTCAGAATTGGACACAGCACTCACACTGAGGCCTCACCAGTGCTGAGTAGAATGAGACAATTACCTCCTTGTCTTGCATACGATGCTCCTGTTAGTCCCCACCAGAAAGATATTAGCTTTCTTTGTTACTGCATCCCATTGTTGATGCACTGAATTTGTGATCTGCAATAATCCCTAGATCCTTTTCAGCAGTACTGTCACTGGCCAGTTATTCCTCATTTTGTAGTTGTGCATTGGATTTTTTCCTTCCTGAGTGAATTGCTTTCTGCTTATCTTTATTGAATTTCCTTGTGTTAATTTCAGACCAAGTCTCCGATTTGTCCATGTCTCTTTTAATTCTAATCTTGACCCCCCGAAGTGCCTGCATCTCATCCCAGGTTGGTGTCATCTGCAAATTTTCCGAGCATTGTCTCTGTTCCATTATCTAAGGCATTAATAAAATTGTTGACTAGTACTGGACTCACGACTGATCCCTGCAGGATCCACAGTCGCTGTCTGTGTCTTCCCAGGGTGACAGTGAACTCTTGATAACTAGTCTTTGAGTACAGACTTTCAGCTGGCTGTGCATCCGACTCAGAAATTCATCTAGATCACATTTTCTCTCATTTGCTGTTGAGAATGTCATCTGTGACAGTGTAAAATTAAGACGTATCTCGCCTGCTGTTTCCCCCAACCACTAGACCAGCTGTCCTGACAGAGATGGAAATAAGGGTGCTTTGGCATGGTTTATCCTTGATAACATGCTGGCTATTCCTTAGAACAGTGGTTCCCAACCTTTTCAGTAACACGGCACACTTCAATGAGACACACAATTCCACTGCACACTCACTTTTTTTCAGCTGAATGGATTGCTCATAAACATCACGTTTACTTACATTTACTATGGTTACGGTCTTTCTAAAGAGGTTTGCAACAGAGTGCATACAGCAAGCCAAAGAAGGATCAAATGCATTAATGGTTCAAATCCACCAGAAAAAAATAATGGTTCAAATCCACCTGCGTTTAGAATGTTCACGTTTTAGAATCAAAAGACCTATACTTCGCTTTTAATTTGATGATTAATTTTCACGAGTTTTATGAGTTGTAATTTTGGTTGGCTAGAATATTGTTTAAGTTGAAACAATGTTTGCTTTACATTGATTTTCATGACCTTTGTAAAAAATTTCATGGCACACTTGGACAGTTCTCATGGCACACCAGTGGAAAACCACTGCTTTAGAAGCCCAATATCTGATAGTCCTTCCAAATTTGTTCTGGTATTTTTCCAGGTATCGAAGTTAGGCTGACTGGTCTATAATTCTCAGGTCTCTTCTCTTTCAAAGATAGAGTCTATGCTTGCCCTTTTCCAGCCGCTAGGGCTTCTCCTGTCCTCCATGCAGTCTTGAAGATAATTGCTAACAATTCTGAGGTGGCTTCAGCTAGTCCCTTAGATGCCGTACGATTAATATCTTCAGGCCCTGCTGACTTGAATACATCTAATTTATTTAAATAGTCTTTAACCTGCCTTTTCCTATTTTTGTCCTATGTTCCATCCCCCTTGCTGTTAATGGTAATTGTGTTGAGTGTCTAGCCACCATTAGCTTTTTTAGTGGAGACCTTTTACTTGAGGTTAGTCCTGCTTTGAGCAGGCAGTTGGATTGCATCAGTGGTTCTCAAATGGAGCTTCCTCCATGGACTGCTGTCAAACAGCTGCACGCCTTCTCCACTTGAACTGTACCCTCCTTTTCCCCCTTCTGAAAGTGAGCGACCCTTTCAGAAAAAAACAGGGTGCTTCCCTCTATGTAGGCTCTGTTTTCTCCTGAAGTGGGGACTTGGGTAAGGTGGTGCAATTATTAGGGGTGCGCTTCCTATACTGTAGGCTCCAACAATCATGGCTCCCCTTTCTGCAAGCCCCCCCCCCTTCAGGAAAAACCACTTGGTGCCACGACCCTCTCCCACTCCCCCTTACCCAGCCTGCAGCACTGTCTCTCCTGCTGCAGCCCGGCACCAGATCAGACGGGGCAGCTTCACCCCCTGGACTGGACGGAGGGGTTGTGCTGGCAATTCACAATGGATGGGAGGGAGGCACTGAGGGGCGCCCCTCAGAGCCTCCTGCACCCCACATCCCTTGATGACCTCCCTGCCATCCCTTCCAACAATACACTTCTATGATTTTCTTACTGACTCAAATGAGGCCGTCTACAGCTTGACCTTCCTATGTCAGCCATTATTAGCTCTCCTGCCCTGTTAAGTGGAGGACCTACACTTTCTCTGATCTTTCTCTTTCTCCCAATGCAGTTAAAGAACTGCTTCTTATTGCCTTCTTGGAAATGTCGAAAAATGGCAAGCGAAGAAAAGGGACACAAGGAGAAATCTATGGGCAGCAGAGTTAGGGACAATAAGGATTTTTTTCTATTTATTAACAAAGAATCCTTCCAATGTCTTTGGTCTATTACTAGATGGAAGTGATGGAAAAGGCAGAAGTGTCCAATAAAGGGTTCTGTTCTGTATTTGGGGAAACACCAAGTGAGGTGGTCAAATCCTATGATAGGTTCCAAGGGCTAGGGCCTATGATAACGTTCTTTCCATCCCCTACTGTTTCAGGAGGTTGTTAAATAGTGGTTACTATAGTGAAAATATTTTAAAGCAGTAGGCCAGGAGCATTAGAAGACTTGGCTGAGGAGCTCCATGGGTCCATTTATTTATTTTTCCCCCAGTAAGTCTTGGAATGACAGTGAAGATCCAGAAGACCGGAAGAAAGTTCGTTACTGCCACTCAATATGAGTTCCTGGCGAAAATAGATCCTGTCACAGTAACTTGCTCTCATTTTGTAATGAGATTATAAATCTGGTTGATGAAGGTAGTAGGGCTGATGGTATATACTTAAACTTTGGTGGGACAGTTGACTTACCACAACACCTTGATTTAAATACTAGAACAATATGAAATGAACCCGGCCCACATTAATTGTTGTTTGTAATTGGAAACTGGGAATCTTGGTTAGACAGTGGAGCCCCACAAGGATTTGTTCTTGGCACTTTTTTATCAATGGTGTGCTGTCACAGCTCCACCGGGTGGGTGCATGGCTCCAGCGCTGGATTGGTCTCTGGCAGCCCCTTCACTGGGCCAGGTGCCCTCACTCTTCCTCCAGAGTAAGCCACGCAGCTCACTGCCCTCTTAGACTGGATCCCTGGGCCTGCAGCCTCCTGCTTCAGCTTGTGACCTCTGGGTAGCAAGTTCTACAGAGAAGACCCTGAGGAAGACTTCGCCCCCTCTGCAGGGGTCACTGCTTCGCTGCTAGTGGGGGCAGGGACACTCAGCCAGTGTGGGCAGACAGCCGGGATCTCAGTCAACTGGAACACAGTGTAGGACACCTTTGGTCAGCACAGAGAACTGAAGGTTACAGCAGAGTCCGTTCTGGTTGTCCTCTGTCACTCAGTCAGACTCCCAGCAGTGCCCACGCTCCCAACTGCTTCCCATCGCCCACACTCAACCCCTACTTTCCACTCCCAGTCCTTTGTTCCCAAGCTGGGGCTCAGTCCCTGTGCAGTGGCATGGAAGCCCATATCTCTCTGGGTCATTCAGTGCCAGGTGTCAGTCCTGGCAATTGACTTCCCAGATTCTGCAGTGATACGGAGATTGAGGCCCAGACAGCTTGGGACATTCTCACCTGCGTCTTAGCCTTCCCTGAGAGCAAAGTCCTTTCCCCCCAGTAGGTAACAATACAACATCTGGAGAACCTGGGTGCAAGAAAAAAGCTTGTCTTAATATGGCTACAAGGAACCATCTATGTCTGGGAGCAAAGAGTGTGGGGCATGCTATGGGGTGTGGAAAACAGTGACTCTTTGGGGTAGAGGAAGCTAATCAGTTGGATATGGACTTCTCCGTCCAAGGCTATGGCCAAAAGAGCTAATAGTATCATTAGGTGCATTGTGATAGGGTGTACCTACCCTGTGCCCGTTCAGCAGGGGTTAATCACTCTCTGTGGGCTGAGGCAGCCATGAGCCCAGCTGGAGCTAGGCTATAAAAGGGAGCAACTCAGCTCAGTTTGGGCTGGCCACTGTAGGGAGCAGAAGTGCATTGAAAGCACCTGCAAAGAAAATATTGGAGCCCCAGGATGCAGAGGACAGCCAGGCTGTGGCTCCAACCGACCCACCTGCTGTCCAGGAGGAGAGACTGGGGAACCCAGGTTAAGGAGAACAATTTTTTCCCTCCTTGTTATAACAGCCTTTTAGATACTTGTAAATTGTAATCACATCCCCCTCAGACTTCTTTTCTACAGCCCAATCAAGCCCCATTTTTTCCTAATCTTCCCTTAGAGGTCATGTTTTCTAGACCTTTGAACATGTTTTGTTGCTCTTCTCTGGACTTCCTCTAATTTGTTCACATTTTTCCTGAAATGTGGTTCCTGGACTGGACACAATATTCCAGCTGAGGCCTGATCAGTGCAGACAAATAACTTCTCGTGTCTTGTGTACAACACTTCTGCTGCTAGGAGTAGCTGACTGGAGTTTTGGGAGGGAATTCTCCAGGTGGAGGAGGAGTGATTGAGACCTGTGGAGTGAGATTGTTGTCCTTGGTGTGTGTGTTTGTGGTGTGCTTTCTGCTTGACTGAAGTATATAGTGTGCTCTATTTGTTCAGGGACCTGTGTGTGGAGCCCTGTGGCCTATTAGGCAAGCTCCATAAAGAGGGTTTGATCCCCAAGATCCTTTAGCATCCGCCAACCTTTAACTGAGGGTAGGGGGCAGAGCTACTCAGGGGTTTAAAAAGCCTGCTCTGAAGTGACCAGAGAAGCTAGCAAACGGAGGAGTTTGCGAGGGAGTTAAGAGGAAGTGAAGCGGGGAGCTGGATACAATTCATTAACATAAATAAAGGCAATAAACAACCTCTGATAAAAACGAAACAATAAAGGAAAGAGTTGCAGGAGTGAGAAGAGGATGTGGGCAGATGTCCAGCAGCGGAGCAGGGACTATCCAGTTTATTGCGCTTAATGCAGTGTGTATCATTATCTGCCTTATGAGCACATTTGGTGCAAGCAGCCCCTGGCCACCAGAGACTGTGTACAGGCTCCAGAGACCAGGGTGGCTGAACTGGGGGAGCTAGGGCAGACAGAGAGAGATAAGGACAAGACTTTCCAGGGCGCTGTAAAAATCCCAGTCTGACAGCCTCTGTGTTGCTGAGGAGGATGAAAGGAAAGAACATCAAACTGGAGCAGAGGGAAACAATCCCCATTGTTGGGACCCTCCGTCCAAATGTTGTCGTGGTCTCCTCTTGCTCTGAGGAAGGGGACTCCAGTTATTAGGTAGAGAGCAGTAAGAGAAATCATAGACTTATAGAGGATGAAGTTTGGAAGGGACATGAGGTCATTTAGTCAAGTCCAACCCCCTGCTCACAGCAGGACCAACCCAACTAAATCATTCCAGCCAGGGCTTTGTCAAGAATGGAGGTTCCACCACCTCCCTAGGGAACCCATTTCAGTGCTTTACCACCCTCCTAGTGAACAAGTTTTCCCTAATATCCAGTCTAGACCTCCCCTCAACTGCAACTTGAGACAATTGCTTCTAGTTCTGTCATCTGCCATCACTGAGAACAGCCTAGCTACATCCTCCTTGGAACCCCTTTCAAATAGTCGAAAACTGCTATCAAATCCCCCCCTCATTTTTCTGCAGCCTAAATAAACCCAGTTCCCTCAGCATCTCCTCATAAGTCATGTGCCTCAGTCTTCTAATGCAGTGGTCTTCAACCTGGGCAATCCTGCCCACTAATGGGTGTTTTGTGATTTTTGGTGAGTGCTACAAACAATTAATTTAATGACAGTGGCAATTTATAAATAGTAACAATTTATGTAGGTGGGCGATAAACTTACTGCAAATGTGAAAATATTGAAAAACTGGGTGCTGAGCCAAAAAAGGCTGAAGAACACTGTTCTAATGATTTTTGTGCCCTCTACTGGATTCTCTCCAATTTATCCCCATTCTTTCTGTAGTGGGGAGCCCAAAACTGGACACAGTATTCCAGATGCAACCTCACCAATGCCGAATAGAGGGGAATAATCACTTCCCTCGATCTGCTGGCAATACTCTTAGTGATGCAGCCCAATGTGCTGTTATCTTTCTTGGCAATAAAGGCCCACTGCTGACTAATATCCAGCTTCTTGTCCACTGTAACTCCTGGGTCCTTTTCTGCAGAACTGCTGCCCAGCCGTTCCCCCGTCCCTAGCAGTGCCTGGGATTCTTCCATCCTGGGTGCAGGACTCTGCCCTTGTTCTTGTTGAACCTCATCAGATTTCTTTGGGCCCAATCCTCCAATTTGTCTAGGTCACGCTATATCCTATCCCTACCCTTCAGCGTATCTACTACTCCCTCCCCCGGTTAGTGTCACCTGTGATCTTTCTGAGGGTGCAATCCATTCCCTCCTCAGATAATTAATGAAAATATTGAACACAACAAGGCCCAGGGCTGACTCCTGGGGTACTCTGCTTGATACCAGCTCCCAACTAGATGTCAAACCATTGATCTAGACAGCTTTCTAGCCATCCATACAACCCAGGCTTCTTTAATGTGCTGGCAAGAATGGTGTGAGAGACGGTATCAAAATCTTTGCTAAAGTCAAGGTGTTTCACATCCAGCACTTTCCCCACATCCACAGAGCCAGTCCTCTCTTCATAGCAGGCCATCAGTTTGGTCAGGCATGACTTGCCCTTGGTGAATTCATGCTGACTGTTCTCTATCACCTTCCTCTCCTCCAACTCTTTCAAAAAGTACTTCAAAACTTGTAGACAGACTCATGTGCAGTGCTGGGGAGAAGCCTGTGCCTGCGGCACAAGTAGATACCAGTGACATAGGGAAGGATAGGAGAGGGGTCCTGGAAGCCAAATTTGGGTTGCTAGGTAAGACACTGAGGCCCAGGGTTTTTATTGTAACATTCTCTGACATGCATCCAGTTCGACACGTAGGATCAGGTAGAGATGGAGAACTGCAGGATCTCAATAGGCAACGGTGGTGGAGGGAGGAGGGGTTTAGGGTTATTAGGAACTGGGGAACCTTTGGAAAAAGGGTAACCTATACAGGAAGGATGGGCTTCACCTAAACCAAAATGGAACTGGACTAAAATAAAGAGGTCATAGAGCAGGTTTTATACTAAGGGACAGAGACATTCCTTAGGGGAGGGTCTATTTATGGAAATTATATCACAGTAAGGAGTTAAGGATGGAAAATGATAAAAATATTGGTAGGATCTAATGAGGAACAGGCAACCGAAAAGGAGTCCCATTCAGTTACTTCACACAATGGCAGACAGCTAAAAAGTGCCTTTTAAAAAGTGCTTCTATACGAATGCTAGAAGTCTAAATATTAAGATGGGTGAACTTGATTGCCTCGTATTAAATGAGTATCCTCATTGCACCAAGCTTCTGTGATCCCGTAATATCGCGGGACACTAATGTCAGGGTACAAAATATATCAAAAGGACAGAATAGGTCATACTGGTGGGGGAGGGACACTATTGTTAGCCCCACACACCCTTTCCAGTCCACAGGGCATCAGCGCAATAGTTAATTTAGGCACTCCCATCCCTTCCCAATCCATAGGGCTCCATATATATATTCTCCTACCAGTGAGAGAGTCTTCCACAATAATAGCATTAACCTCTCTGTACTGACAATTCCCAAATGTTTGCATGCAATGCTGTGCTCACCAATCCTGATCGGGCAGGCAGACTTTCCCGGTTGGCCAGGAAAGGTCAGTCTTGTCTGAGTTCTGGTTGCTGCATGTCATGGTCATGGAGAGCAGGGGTTTCCAAACTTAGGGTCGGGACCCAGGATGGGGTCACAGACCCTCAGGCCCTGCGTCGTTGCATGGCCTGCTGCTGCCGCCAGAAGACTGGAATGCACGGCTCAAAGATGGAATTGTTGGGCCACGGGCATAAATGATTTTTTTCAACTGGGTCCCAAGGGGAAAAGGCTGAAAATCAGTGATGTAGAGGATTCTAGAAGCTCTGCTTTTGGCCTGTGTCTTGGATGTGGAGTTGTCATCTTCTTCCTTAAGGTCTTTCCTTCTTCTTCTTCTTCTTCCTCTTTCTTCTACCTGCTGCTCTCCCTCTTGGCCCCCAGTTTTTAAGTGAAACTTGAGTCCTGCTTAGATAAACCTTAGCCAATTGTATTACAAAATAATTCTTTGACCAATCATACCTGACCACCTTAACTGATAGCTCCTGTCTGCTGCAGAACTGGCTATCAAAGAACGAGACAGAAATCATTTAAAGAAACACTAGCGAAGTGTTGATGAGTCTTTCCTTGCCAGATAGAATGCCATCAACCAACGTTTCCTTAAGATCCAGTTCTCTATTTGCTGGTGGTGATTACTATCAGAACTGTAGCACTTTCTTAGCCGGATATTGCATCGTCTTGACATAATTCCAGTAATGTGAAGATGTGACCGCATGCCACTTAGCTTATGGCTGCTGTCTCTCCAAATATGCCTGCTGCTGCTTAGCCCAAGAACAAGGCTTAGGCTTACCTAAAAAGCAAGGCTGCAGACCTTATGCTATGTGCGGAAGAAAGCATGGAATCAGATGAAATAAAATCTGAATTGAACCAAAGTGTGCCTTAGAACCTTTATGGACAGTAATTGCAAGATTAAGAATAAGATTACAGCAGTAGGATTATTCTGTCAACCCGCTGAGCAGGAAGGTGATAGTGACTGTGAAATGCTCAGGGGGTTAGTGAGGCTATCAAATAAAAAAACTCAATAATGGAGGATTTCAACTAGCCCCATCTTGACTGGGTCCATGCCCCGCAGGGCAGAATGCAGGGATGGTTTCTTGACACCTTCAACTGCTTCTTGAAGAGCTAGTCCTGGAACCCACAAGAGGAGAGGCAATTCTTCGTTTAGGCCTGAATGCAGTACAGGATCTGGTCCAGGAAGTGAATATAGTTGACCTGCTTAGTAATAGTCACCATAACAATCAACTGTAACATCCCTGGAGAGAGGAAAACACCAAAGCGGCCCACCATGGTAGCACTGAATTTCAGAGCAGGGAACTACACTCACTAACTCCCTCATTTTTTAACATAAACTAAAAGGTACGCTGCCAAAAGTGAAATCCCTGCCAGGTGCATGTAAACTTTTTAAAGATACCATAATAGAGGCTCAACTTAAATGTATGTCCCAAATTAAAAACCATAGTAAGACCAAAAAGCATCACCAAGGCTAAAAAGGAAGCAGTTAGAGGCAAAAAGGCACCCTTTAAAAAATGGCAGTTAGATCCTATTGAGGAAACTAAAAAGGAGCATAAACTCTGGGAAGTGAAGTGTAAAAATATAATTAGGAAGGTCAAAAAGAATTTGAAGAACGGCTAGACAAAGATTAAAAAAGTAACAACAAAAAATGTTTTAAGGACATCAGAGGCAGGAATCCTGCTAATCAACCAGCGGGGCCACTAACGATCGAGATGCTAACGGAGCACTTAAGGAAGATAAGGCTGTCGCAACAAAACTAAGTGAATTCTTTGTATCAGTCTTCGTGGTTGGGATGTGAGGGAGATCCTCAAACCTGAGCATTCTTTTTTGGAGACAAATTTGAGGAACAATCCTAGATTGAGGTGTCATTAGAGGAGGTTTTGGAACAGATTGATAAATTCAACAGTAATATATCCCCAGGACCAGATGGGATCCACCCAAGAGTTCTGAAGGAACTCAGATGTGAAACTGCAGAAATACCAAGTGGTATGTAACCTATCGTTGAAATTTGCTTCTGTGCCAGATGACTAGAGGATAGCTAATGTGATGCCAGTTTTTTAAAAAGGCTCCAGAGGTGATCCCAGCAATCACAGGCTAGTAAGTCTATCTTCAGTACCAGGCAAATTGGCTGAAAGAATAGAATTACCAGACACAGACTGTTGGGGAAGAGTCAACAGGGTCTTTGTAAAGGGAAATCGTGTCTCACCAATCCACTAGAATTCTTAAGGTGGTCAACAAGCATGTGGACAGTGGATATGGGGCACTTAGCATTTCAGAAACCCTTTGACAAGGTCCCTCACCAAAGGTTCTTAAGCAAAGTAATCTGAAATTTAGGGTTGAAATTAGATCCAGGCAGGGCCATCCCTAATGGGGGGCGGGATCCAGGGTCAATTGGCCTGTGCGGGGGCCCCCCCCCGGTTCCCCTCCCCTGTGCTGGGGTGGGGCCAGGCGGGCCAGCCAAGAGGGGCTGGGCCCCTTGCACCTGCCCCTCCCCTGGGCTGGCTGCTCCGTCCCCTCGGGGGGGAGGGGTGGGCTGGTCCAGAGGCCAGGCTCTGCTTCCCTGGTCCACCCCTGGGCTGACTGCTCTGCCCTGGGGCCGGGGAGGTCCAGAGGCTGGGATTTGCGCTCCTGTCCCACCCTGCGCCTTCGGCTTCCTGCTGATGTAGTAGGGGGTGGGGCGAAGTGTGGCCATTGGGGGGGCCCACATAACTGCAGCACTTGGGATGATTGCCCCATTCACACCCACTCCCCCCCCCCCCCCCCCCCGAGGATGGCCCTGGACCCAAGTCTCTAAACATCGGCGGAGTAAAGTTCTGGAATAGCCTTCCAAGGCAAGCTGTGGGGGCAAAAACCATAACTGTCTTCAAAACTGAGCTTGATAAATGTACGGAGGGGATGGGATGATGGGACGGCCTGGTTTGGAAATTGGCTGATCTTTGACTACGGGTGGGGGATATGCCAGTGGCCTAAGGAGGGAGGTTGGATGGACGGGGGTCTGCGTTATTACAGAGAATTCTTTCTTGGGTGACTGGCTGGTGAGACTTGCCCACATGCTCAGGGTTTGACTGATCGCCATATTTGGGGTTGGGAAGGAATTTTCCCCAGGGCAGATTGGCTAGGGCTCTGTGGGGGGGTTTCACCTTCCTCTGTAGCATGGAGAATGGCTCACTTGTTTGTGGATTGTCTGCATCTTAAAATCTTTAAATCATGATTTGAGGACTTTAATAACTCAGTCATAGGTTAGAGATTTATGGCAGGAGTGGGCGGGTG
The DNA here is from genome assembly GCA_007922175.1 of Pelusios castaneus. Classification (NCBI taxonomy): domain Eukaryota; kingdom Metazoa; phylum Chordata; order Testudines; family Pelomedusidae; genus Pelusios; species Pelusios castaneus. Next base: position 327,636 of record ML686091.1, read on the forward strand.
AGGTTTTGTGGCCTGCGTTGTGCAGGAGGTCAGACTAGATGATCGTACTGGTCCCTTCTGACCTTAGATTCTATAGTCTGTGTCATGAAAAAAGAAGGAAGGTCCGTTCTTGGATCAGTAACTGATTAAAAGATAGGAAATAAAGGGTACAAATAAATGGTCATTTTTCCGAATTGAGAGAAATAAATAGTGATGTCCCCCACGGGTCTATACTGGGATCAGTGCTGTTCAACACATTCATAAATGAACTGGGGAAAAAAGGTAAACAGTGAGGTGGCAAAATTTGCAGATGATACTAAACTACTCAAGATAGATAAATCCATTCTGCATCTGATGAAGTGGGTTGGAGCCCAAGAAAGCTTATGCCCGAAGAAATTTCTTAGTCTTTAAGGTGCCACAGGACTCCTTGTTTTTGCTGTAAACAGGCTAAGATGGCCACCCCTCTGGAGCTATAAACCTAGTTGTTAACACTCAGAGTTATTGGGGATTGTTCTCTGAAAACATCCACTCAACGTGCAGCTGCAGTCAAAGAAACCTAACAGAATGTTGAGAATAATTAGGAAAGGGATAGATAATAAGACAGAAAATATAATATTGACTCTTTATAAATTCATGGTATGTCCACATCTTGAATACTGCCCTGCAGATCTGGTCGCCCCAACCCAAAAAAAATATACTTGGAGAAAGAACAGAAAAGAGCAACAAAATGATTAGCAGTATAGAACATCTTCCGTATGTAGAATGATTTAGAGAACTCGGACTTTTCAGCTTGGAAAAGAGATGACTAAGGAGGGACATGACAGAGGTCTATAGAATCATAGCTGGTGTGGAGAAAGTAAACAAGGAAAGGTTATTTACTCATCCTCATAACACAAGAACTAGGTGTCAACAAATGAAATTAATAGGCAGCAGGTTTAAAACGAACAAAAGGAAATATTTCTGCAACTACACACAGCTAACCTGTGGAATTCTTTGCCATAGGATATTGTGACGGTCAAGACTATAACAGGAGTCAAAAAAGAACTAGATAAGTTAATGGAGCATAGGTCCATCAGTGGCTGTTATCCAGGATGGGAAGGGATGTAAAACCATGCCCAGAAGTGTCCCTAGGCTCTGTTTGCCAGAAGCTGGGAATGGGCAACAGGGGATGAGAACCACCTGCTCTGTTCATTCCCTCTGAAGCACCTTGCATTGGCCACAGTTGGAAGATAGGTCATTGGGCTGACTCAGTCTAGCTGTTCTTATGTTCTTAATGCTGTTTGCTTGTGTCGTAACAGTGTTACACTATTGACTCACATTGAGTATGTGATCCACTATGATCCCCACATCCCTTTTGGCAATGCTCCTTCCTAGGCAGCCATTTCCTATTTGCATGGGTCCAAGTGACTGTTCCTTCCTAAGTGGAGTACTTTGCATTTGTCCTTATTGAATGTCATCCTATTAATGTCAGACCATTTCTCCATTTTGACCAGATCATTTTGAATTTTAATTCTATTCTCCAAAGCAGTTGCAATCCCCCTGCCAGTTTCGTATCCTCCAAATTTCAGCATGTATCAGCATATTTTGGAAAGGATTCTTGCTGAGTCAGTGATAGATATCCCCATTGCAGACAGGGTCCTGGGCTGGGACCCAGTGGAGTAGGGATGGCTCTGGTCCCCTGCCCTAGCTGCCAGACACCCCTTGGCTGGATTGCTCTGCAGCATGGGGTAGTCCTTTGACTCCAGCCAGTAGACCACACTGCCCTGCAGCATGGGGTACTCCTATTGACTCTGGCCACTGGACCACACTGCCCTGCAGCATGGGGTACTCCTATTGACT
>ML686091.1:357719-372903 GCA_007922175.1 Pelusios castaneus
TCGTCAGACGACGAAGTGGGATTTTCTCCCACGAAAGCTCATGCGATTAATAAATCTGTTAGTCTTTAAAAGTGCCACAAGACTCTGTTGTCTTCCTAGGGAAAAAGTTCTTCCTAATATCCAAACTGGTCCTCCCCCACTGCAACTTGAAACCATGGCTCCTTGTTCTGTCACCTGCCACCACTGAGAACAGCCTGGCTCCCTCCGCCCTGGAATCCCTCTGTTGATTTATTGCCTGCCCCTGAATTCTGCTGGCTCTTCTTGGAGAGAGAGAGACTCGCAGGAGACTTTGGCATTAGAACACATTCATCTATCCCATTCCTTACACACCTCGTGTTATATTCGCTTTTCTGTCAGGGCTGGACACCGAGGGCAGGTATCCCTGAGCACCCACTAATGAGATGCAGCTCCCTTTCCTGAGCAGCTGATTTAGAACCCACTTGGTGTAGGACTTATTGAAATTATTCCTTCCAACAGGCATAACCCTGCATTCATCAGTGCTAAATTCCAGCTCTACTTGTGCTGCCCACTTTCTCTCGGCCCCTCCAAACTCCTCCAGGTCTGCTCTGGTTTCGACTAACCTCAGCAACTGTATGCCCTGTGCGGGGTCCCCTCCTCCTCTGCAGATCAGTAGTGATTAAGCCCTGGATCCAGTCCAACTGATCTCTTACCTGCCTCTGGGTTCTGGCTTAGCTGGCTTCTGATCTGTGCTAAGATGCTCAAAGAATTCTGATCCGAGTGAGGCATTTTCCTTCCCAAAAGTTTGGCAGCCTTGTCCTTGTTAGCTCAGGTTCCCCTGTTTATAGCTCTCGTCTCATTATTAGGAACAGATACGTTGGCTGAAAGTAAGAAAGACTCCCTGGTCTGTAATTCTCAGCATCGTAACTCGCACCTTTCTTCAAGGCTGACTCCCCTACCTCGGCTGTGGTTAGCTGCTTTTGTTAGAATTCAGCCAATTCGGGTCTAGCACCTCCACTTTTACACTTTGGTCTCTGATGGTCTTTTGAAAATCTCTCATCAGCCAGTCCTCTTGATCCATTTACTTTATTGACATGTTCAGAGAATCTGAAGAGCTCAGCAAAACATGATTTTCCTTTGAAGAAATGCTGGTAAGACCCTCTCATGCTGGGATCCACCAAGGATTTGAGTAGACTATTTTTATAATGTCAGCCAGTTTACCTGGTTCAGTCATAAGGCTGACCGGTCTGTAAGACCCTCTTTTTAAATACAACAGTGGCTACCCTCCAGTGGTTGGGGGTGGCAGTGGCTTTTAATAAGAGGTTGCATATTTTGCTAGCTGCTCAACACTTCCTACGCAAACACCTTCAGACTCTTGGATGGAGCATCTGGGCCTGGGGACTTGCAGCTTTTTAAAACGATCATTTTGCTTCAGCATTTCTTCTTAGCACATCTTGGTGGCCAGAAAAGAGCAGGGCTGGGGCAAAATCTCCCCTGCATGCTCTGAAGTGGAGACTGATGCAAAGAAATCACTTAGCTTCTCAGCCTCTCCTTGGCTTCCTTAATGACTCCCTTTAAACCCTGGTGACCAGTGCATCTTCTCAGGCTTCTGATGGACCCAAAGACTCTAGTTTGTTTGTGCACTTTTCAACTATTTATCTGTGATATTTATGTGGCCATCACCTTAGCTCCTCAAAAATCTTTTCATAGTAGTGATGAGCTTCAGGGGATGTGGCTAGTGTGAGACACCAGGGCCAGAGGGAAGCAGGAGAGTCATTGAAGGACCCACGGGGCAGAGTGGACTGATTTGCCACACTAGGCAGTTGTCCTTTCGCACAAATGGGGGACTGAGGCCCGGTGAGTTGGCTGTGGTCACAAAGGAAGTCTTTGGCTGAACAGGGAATTGAATCCTGGTCTCTCGTGTCCTAGGTGAGGGCCTTGACCACGGGGCCACCTTTGGTCCTGTCTCTTGCTATATGCCTTTCAAACAGTGCCCCCAGCTCTTCTAGCTCCCCTCTCGCACACTGCCTGCTGTAATGTAGGCACACATTCTGCCTCACTATGGTCAGATTGTCATGGATTTCTGTTTGGTCTGAATAGCTGGTCGACCCATCATTTAGCCTTGTTGGTTGCCTCTTCTCCTCCCTGGTTGCCTTTTGCTCAGCATCTCCCAGGCCTTCTGAATCTCTTCTTCTTTGGGTTTTTTCCAGTAGCATCCATGTCTCATGCAGGGATTTTATTGACTCTACGCCTGACCGGGGCCCTTTCTGAACAGCTGCTCCATTCTCTTGCAATGGCCTGTTGGCGCCTGGCCTCCTCTGGGAATTCGTTGGTGGTCACTCTTGAGACAGAGGGTGCTCTAGTACAAGCTGCTCCATATACCAATTACGGGAGTGCTATCCAGGGTAACAGACAATCACAACAGCCCCTTCTTGCCTTAGAAGCTAGGAAAATGACCCCTGGTTTCCTCTAAATTCTGTTCCATTGTGCCATCTGGCCAGGTCAGAAGTGATTATTTTTAGTCATTATTCTCAGAACCATTTTCTTCGCACTGTATTGTCTCTGCAGGCTGGAGCCCTTTTCCCAAGAGTGTAACTCTTTCCTGCCCACCTCTCTCCCTCCTTTGTCATTGGTAACAGCACGTCCCACCACACCCAGCCCCTTGCCTGCACTCAGATGAAGCCACCTTGTTGTGGGTGAAAAGTGGTGTTAACACTGGTTCCACTTTTACCATGAGGATCCTTTGGCTGCTCCAGTTTGTAGGTTTCCTCCTGGCTGGGAAACATTAAATATTTGTTATCAGCTGATTCAATAGAGGTGGAATCCAGTCATGAGTCTGAGAAGCAGAGTTAAGGGTGGGAAGGAACAAACCTTAAAGAGAGCTGCTTTATCGTCATCCAAGCCCCTTGGAACTAGGAAGGGGAAACTGTGTTCTAGGTCGACAAAGAGCTGCATCCCGTTTCCTCGTGCTCCACCTTCCTAGCTGAGCTATGTTCCCACAGCACATGTGGGCTTGTGTAACTTTCCATAATGGCTGTGTCGGTGGCTTCCTGACTGGCAGGTTGCACAGCGTACATTATGGTGACCCTGAGGCATGGAATGGAGAGGACAGAGGAAACATGGCTCATGACTGGGCCGTAAGTCTCACTCCACAGCAGGGAAGAAGGTCAGGTCAGGCCTGCTTGAGGGATGTGGATTGTAGAGGGTGAGGTATGGACTGCCCGGCCTTGGTGTGAGATAGATGGAAAGAAAATAATCTGGGTCTCCTTTGCTATGCGGTATTTGTGTGAAGCCACAAGGTGATGCTGGCTGGCGGTGAGCGGGTAACGGGATTGTGTCTGCAGCTTAGGGAGAGGCTGGCATGGCTCTTATCAGTGGTGTTCTGTAAGAGTGGCTCAGATGCAATGGGACACCCGTACTCCAGTCTGGCGCAGGAGGCTCTGTGGTGCCAAAGTGAAGGGTGGTGCAAAGCACAGACTCACCTCAGGTGCAATCGGCGGCGCTGACAGGGCTTGGGTCCCTCAATGCTAATTTTCCTGCTTCCTGGCGCGTTTGCTCACTCTCAGCAATGTTCTACCCAGAGGCTCTCGTGCGGGGGGAGGCAGTTAATGAAGCTGCTGTTTGGGGCTCACAGGCTGGTGATATCCAGAGCCATGTGGTATCTGTTCTGTGAGAGTAGCCAGGTGGTGGGGCATCCCTCTGGCACCTGGTGCTGAGCTGGGTGTCTTATAGACTCGAATGTCAGAAGGGACCAATATGATCATCTAGTCTGACCTCCCGCACAACACAGGCCATAGAACCTCCCCCCCACTCCTGTAAGGAGCCCCCCAGGGTAAAGGAGAACTGGGCCTCTGTGGGAACGGCAGCTGGGATGGCCCCGAGCAGGAGGGTCACAGTTGCTGAGGTTAGGCCTTGCTGTGGCGTGATGGCTCAGTGCATGGGGGATGTTTGGAGGTCTGATGGTGTAACGCCTCCTACTTGCATGGGGGGTGGTGCTGAGTCACTGGCCTGACACCACAAACTCACCTGCTCCTTGCCCCCCCATCCCAGGGTTCCCAGCAGATAGTCCGGGCCATGCTTCTGCTGCATGCAAAGGCTCTGATATGGCCTGCTCTGCCCATAGCTCCGATGCTGCAAGACAGCCCATTTCAGGTAAAGATGGCGCTGGCCAACGTCCCAGCTCCCTGCAGCAGTGTCCAGGACAGACCCTCGCTCCTCTCAGAAGGGTTGTTTAGCACATCTGCTCCAGGGCCCTGGGATGCTTCCAGCTCATCCATTGTGGGCTACTAGCCCCAGCAGACAGCTGCCCTTGAGCAGGCAAAGCCTAGGCTGTCAGCGAGGGCTGGGCAGGAGAATGGAGACTTGTCCCTGGAAAATAGATTTGGTGCTTATACCTCCCCCTAGGGAGAGGCTGTCTGGGCCATGCTCACTGCCTGGGGCCTTTTCCACTGTCTGTCTTCACCGCCTATACTTTGGGGCCTGTGGCTTGACCTTGCCTGGGCATGAGGATGGATCTACACCTAGCAACGTCACTCGGGTGTGAAATGTCCTTGGCCACTGCGGCCGCAAGTGTGGATGTCACAGCCCTGCAGGGGCGCAGCTGCCGCAGCAATGCAGAGTACCTGTAGCCATGGTGGTGTGCGGGAGTAAGTCCTCCTGACAGCCTGTCCCTGCCCTGTCTCTTTATTGGGGCAGTACTGCTGGAGCAGACCCCTGGGGAAACAAGGAGAGGGTGCTGGCAGGGTGTGTGGATGGGGTGTTAATTGATACACTCCCCATGGGAGGGAGGTTTTATTAAACTTATTGCAACCCCTGTGCTGCCCAGCCAGCGCTCCAGGCATGTCCTCACTCGGCTGCTCTGCACGAGGTTCTCACAAGCTTGCTGCAAGAACCTGTATGTCCTTCTGGGTACCTGCGGGGAGGGCAGCCAGGAGGGGCTGTGGGGAGGCACTGGGAGCCAATCAGCACTATGTGATCTAGCCTGTGTCCTCCCTGCAAAGCACACAGGTGACTGGGCCCAGTGAAAGCAGTACATGGCCTGTGGCTTCTAGCCAGCCAGGCCAGGTGTAAAGCCGCCCCCACCTTCCAGTGAGAGGGTTCCTATGTGGAGAGGAGGTGCCTGGGGCCGGAGTGAGTCACAGCCTGGGCTAACTCTGAAGGGAGAGCAGACCCATTGTTCCTGGAAGCTGCAGCCTCTGAGGATCAGCACTGGGTGATTGGGGAGCACGGGGCTTTCTGGGGCGCCGGAGCAGCACAGCTGGCTCTTGCAAAGACTCAGCTCTGTCTTGCATGCGTGGCTCCTTTGCTCCTTGACGCAGGGTTGCTCCGCCAGGGGCAGGGTTTTGGAACTCCCTGGCACTTGCCCTATGCCTGGGACCAGTGCTTTTTTAAAAAAAGGTGCCGGTACTCGGCCAGGGACCTGCAGCTGCTGGCAGCCGTGGCAGGAGCCGGGGCTGCATCGCTGTGAAAAAAAGTTGTCCGTTCTCAATGCCTACAAAAAAGCCCTGCTGGGAGCCCAGATCACTGCCTGGAGACAGCAATGGGCAAAAAGCAAAAGCTGACATTCTGCAACAAACCCTTTTGTTTTTCTTTGATTCCATCCTTCCCCTCCAAACTGTCCTCCTCCCACCCCCCACGCAGAATGAAAGGGGATTGTTTTCCAGCAAGGTCACTGGGTTTAGAATGGAAACTCCCTATTTTGAGCTCCAGAGAGTGGTGTACCCACCCAGGGTGCCTTTCCTGGTGTCTGGGCAAGCTTCACCGCTGCTCTGTCACTTCCCAGCCTGCAACTGGCCAGGCACTAGTCCAAACCCTGCTGAAAACCCAACATCTAGCTTGAAAGTTCCAGTTTTTGGCAAAAGTCAATTTGCGATTGTAGCTGCATCCACCAGCGCCTGTGTGCTGTGATGGTGACTAGTGCATTCACCATATGCTTTTGTTCCCTGACGGAGCTAAAACCACAGCACAGGCTGCAAACAGTAGAGCTCTGGAACGGCTGGTTATGTTACCTACAGCGCAAAGGGCAGACACTTTCTGCATCTGGCTACTGGAGACTCCCAGGCTGCAGCTCAGCTATTGCTCAGTGAAGCGAAGGAATTCACAAACTTCACACAGGTCCAGATTTGCTCGCACAAATTGCATTAAAACAAAGCCATCTCTCCAGCAATAGAGACTTTACTTTTCCAGGGCTAGACAACAGAATATGCAAAAGACAACTTAGGGGTTATAGTGGACCACAAATGTAATAAGGCAGCAATCCGATGCAGCTGTGGGAAAGGCTAATGCCTTTCTGTGGTGTATGAACAGGCGAGTCGTAGGTAAGACACAGGAGGTAGTTGTCCCAGTCTGCTTGGTCCTCCTGAGACCTCAGCTGGAGCCTAGTGCGGGTCTGGGTGCTAACCTTCAGGAAAGTGGCTGCTTGGAGGGAGTCCGAAGAAAAGCTACAAAAATGGTCAAAGGCTTGGAAAACCTGACCTGTGAGGAAAGGGTAAAATAACAGGCCACATTTAGTCTTGTGGGAAACCTTCAGCTCGCCTTCAGCTAGGTGAAGAGTTACTAGAAAGAGGTTGAGGATCAATTGTTCTCTTGGTCCGCCTGTGATGGGGCCCTCGGGATGTAACCTGGTCTGCGGGACTGCTGCCCCCTGTCCCTTGGGCTCCCTCTCTCATTATGATGCTGTGTCAAGCTACAGCCCTCTGGACTGGCAGGCTCTGCTCTTACACCTCCATCCACAGGCAGGGACATATCGACTGAGTTACATGAATGATCTCCAGCCCATGCACCTCCATAAGGAGGGTCCAGCCAAGTCTCTTCAGCTCCCCAGTACACTACCACATTGCACTGGTCAGAACCCTGTTTTCCACTCCTTCTCTGTGGAGAGGACACAGGCCAGTCTGTGGAAAAATGAGCTGAGATTTCCCAGTCACTTCAACCAACACACCGTCTCAGGTAAAATATGGGACAGGCTTTTTGACTACATAAGATCACTTTTTAGTGATTATAAGTAAGATGCATAGTGATCAGACTTGGTTACTTAAGAATAAAAATAAATTCAGTCTAAATTCTCAAAGTAACTAGGCTGGGAATCAAGCCGTGTCTCATCCTGAGAGTTGGGACCAGCATACAGCGATGGGACCTTTTTGCAGCTTGGGACCAAACTCCCTCAGCTGAAAGTCTTGTTCTTCCAGACTTTCTCCCCAGTGTTTAAATGGATCAATGGGGGGGGGTGGAGGGACCAAGTGATGAAGCCACTTCCCCTCTGTTCTACTTTCTTCCCGCTTGCTGGAAAGATCTTTGTGATGCGGGGGCAAGGCAGCCTCTCTTGCACCTGCTATTTCTGACACGTCACTAGCGAATGGAGTCGTTCCTGGATGGGTGTTGATGAGCCAGTAACGCTGTCTGGCTACTCCTGGCTGTGCCACTGTTGGCCCTGGGGGTTCCTAACTGCTCACCATATTGCAATGACACACAGCAATGCCTGCTAACGTCTCACACGCAGTCCACCAGCACATTAGTGTTCAGCAGAGCCAGGCTCGTCAAATGTCCCTCACAAGGCGCACTTCTGTTTTCATAGAATCATAGAATAATAGGGGTGGAAGGGACCTCACGAGGTCATCTAGTCCAACCCCCTGCTAAAACGCAGGACCACTCCCACTAAATCACCATCAGAATCCTAGGATGGGCGAGTGGTGGGTCCATGATGCTCTTTGCAGTGAGACGTGCCATGTCGCTGAAGGAAGGACACGAAGCAATGGGCTTTACGTGCAGCAGGGGAGCCCTAGACATTTCCTAATCTCTAACCTAGCTCTCAGGGTGGGTCAACTCTGGGCTGGGCTCCAAGGGTGGTTCACTGGACAAACCCCGCTTGTGGGGCTGGATGTCGTGGCTTTCTGAGCCCTCCATTTCTAGGATTCCATTTGCAAATGAAGTGAATTACAGGCAATGACAAACTCTGCTCAGAGCTCACACGCACCAAGGAACCAGCTGGAGCTTGTTGCTAGAGCAGCATAGCGGTGCCCGGGCATCACTGGGTGCTGCTGGCACGAGATTTAGGGAGGTGCTCTGGGACCTAGAGCAGGGACAAATCCAGCCTCATGCACAGCAGCACAGTCCTTTGGCCAGTCTGGTGGGGCGGCAGAGAAACGCCATGTGCTGATGGCCTGTAGCTGCGACAGAGCTAGTTTGCTGGCTGGTAGCAGGAGAGCTGCCTGCATGCAGACATTGGGGGAAATGCAGGGGAAATGACTCTTCCAGAGGACGTCCCTGTCCCCCCAAGCACCACAGCTACTTCAGAGCCCCCAGTTCTATCTGGCTCATCAGTGAGCCTCATGTTCTGCTTGCAAGGTCTCCTCCACTCTGGCCTGGGCTGAAGGGCAGGTGACTTCCAGGGACCGCTGCTCCGTGTCCGGCGGGAATCAAAATTTGAAAGTGTCCCTCATCATTAACTCAGGACTTTGCACCTTGGCTGCATGCAGGTGGCCTCTGCCCTGTGCCTGCTGTGGTGCTTTTCCTGGTGCTTTGCATGGTAGTGGTAAGGGGAGGACAGGCTGAGCTCTAGTGCACACAAGCTGTGGGGTTTGGGGCTGAAGATGTTTCTCTCGGGGGCTCCCAGAGCAGACAGTGCAGGAGCCCTGACTAATGTGTCTCTGTCTCGGCTGCAGATGCAAAGGCCTACAGCTCTGACGAGGAAAAGCTGGAGGTGAAATCGGCAGAGACGCCCTGCAGCGAGAGGGAAGAGGAAAGCTCTGCGGCCGACAGTGAGGATGAGAGCTTCCTGGATGGGAGCAGTGCCAGCTCCCTGGGGCCCAAACCCAAGCCCAAGGGCAGCTCCGGTGGGGAGCAGGCCCCCCCTGGCTCCAACCCAGGGAAGAGCCGGCGGCGGCGTACGGCCTTCACCAGTGAGCAACTGCTGGAGCTGGAGAAGGAGTTCCATTGCAAGAAGTACCTGAGCCTGACGGAGCGCTCGCAGATCGCCCATGCCCTCAAGCTCAGCGAGGTGCAGGTCAAGATCTGGTTCCAGAATCGCCGTGCCAAGTGGAAACGCATCAAAGCCGGCAATGTCAACAACCGCTCCGGCGAGCCGGTTCGCAACCCCAAGATCGTGGTACCCATCCCCGTGCACGTCAATCGGTTTGCAGTGCGCAGCCAGCACCAGCAGCTAGAGCAGGGTAGCCGCCCCTGAGCCGCTCCCGCTGCAGCGCTCAGCCTGGGCTGGGGACAAGACACTGGCAGGAGAAAAAAGAGCCACGTGCTCCTGGCCACGAACGCGCAGGCGTGTGCAAGAGTTCCAGGCTCCGTGTCTTGCTGAGGGGCCTGGCTTGCATGGCCAAGCCAGGCGTGGGGCTGGCCCACGGTCCCACACCAGAGGCTGCAGCAAAGGGCAAGGATCCAGTCCAGACCCTTGGGGAGCTGCTGCTGCAAGGCGAGTGTTAACCATTAGCAGACCTGCCGCGGCACAGACCTTGCTGTAAATACCCCTATTTATTTGTGTAAAGTCTGTACATATGGAATTGTGTGTGGCCGTCTGTCCGGGAGAGCGCAGGCCAGCCGCTGGGAGTCATGGGGCGCTGGACTCTGTGCGTACCCAGCCCCTTGGCTCCTGTGTGCATGGTCACTGTGGGTTCTCCAGGCCCTATCTCCGCATGCCACCCTCTCTTCCTTCAGCCCTGCCTCCCTGCCGTGAGCAGATGATCGGGGGACGGGATGGGGCTGTGCAGACAGGGCTCTGGCGTAAGTATTCTCACCGTCCGTGTGGTCTCGCTGTGCCTGACTGCGTCTGTGCCCCATCCATGTATAGCTGTGATTTCAATAAATTATTTTCTATGGAAAGGAGACATGATTCTTCCCTGCCTCCCTGCAAGGCACTGGTACAAGTGCCACTGTTCCCTGGGCGGGAGGGGTCAGGGGAGAGGGGTGCGGGAGCAACTCTCAGCCAGCACGTGTTCATGTTAGAAATGCGCGCCCGGACCGAGCACAGTGTGAAAATCCACACAGGGTCATTCAGGGGTTAAAACTGGTTGAACGCAAATGTTACGTGTGCCTGTCAAGCACTGTCCAGAAGTGCTTTTTTGGGGCTTCCCTGTGGGACAGGACCTGCTCTGGGGCTCCTCTTACTAATGAGCTGGAAGGAAACAGACACAGTGGGGTGGTAAATGATGGGCGAGCTCAGGTGTACCGTGCAGGCTGGAGTCCTGGGCAAGCTGGGGCTTTAGTATGTCTCAATGCAAGGTAAGTGGAGCTAAGGGGACGTTTAATGGGGGCGGGATTTTTCCAAAGGTCCTGATGGTGTCTCCAGCCCTGGCAACATTTACCTCGGGACAGGTTGTTTTACTAATGGATGGAAAGACTCTCAGCAAGCAACAGTGCTTCACCCCCATCTGTGCGCGCATGGGCATCCCCTTCCCCCAGCCTGCCCCCTTCCTTTCCCTATGCCCTGCCCCCCCCCCCACCCCTTGGCTTGGGCACAAGCCGGTGCCTGGAGCTCACTGCTGCCTTCTTAACCAGCACCGGTGCCTGCCCTCACTTTCCAACACGCAGGGCCTGGGGCGGAACTGAGCATCCCAGTGGGCACCCCCGTTATGGCACCGGGGGTGTGTGTCAGCATTAATTCCACCCACCAGGCACCATGCAGCCCCGGGGCCCCGCGGCGGGGGGGGGGGGGGGGGGAGGGGCCCCCGGCCACCGCAGCCTGCGCGCCCCCCCCCCCTGTCCCCCCCCCCCACCCCACCCGGGGGGCCCCCCCCCCCCCGCAGCTGCACCCCCCCTCCCCCCCCTCACACTCCCTCCATAGTCCTGGTCAGGGCCCCAGAGTCCCTGACCCCGCAACCCAATGGGGTGGGGGTGGAGAAAGAGGGGGTCCCCAAGGGTGGGCAGCCCTGCCCCAGGCCTTGATCCAGCCCTGCGTGCTCTGTGTACATTTCACCAGCTATCAACTCGTCAGTGTAAACTGCCCAGGCGCTGGAAGGGCCTTAAACTGGAGTCACTGCCCGCCCCTTTGGATGCTCTATTCTGCCTTCCTACCCAGGTGCACATATCTTTGGGATAGATGGGCCCGTCCATCAAAGAGCCGAGCAATGTTCAGGTTACACTCCCTTCCAACAGATCAGTCAGTCCCGCACCAAAGATATCCCTTGCAGCCAATCCTGTAACAAACTCGCTGCAGAGTTAGTACCTAGGAAAAGGAACCAAGAGTGGTGCTTACAGCAGGTAAATGAATACACACAAATGCTTTACTGCCAGGGAGCCACAGGACCTCCGCAGTGTGCCGGGCTCCATTCTGGGCTGGCTTTCACTAGGGGCAGCCATTTGGGTGCACCACCTGTGTGAACTGAACCTCAGCGCCATCAGCAGCCCTGCTTCAGTTCTGGAGTGCCTGCCGCGTGCCCACCTGAGCGGGTTCCCGCGAGAGACTGCAGCGATCTCAGACAAGCAGGAGGGTTTATTAGATGTCTGGAACACAGTCCCAAAAGTCCTTGGTTAGCACTGAGAACACCGTTCCAGCCTTGTCCAGCGTGCGCAGCCCAGCGCACACGGCCCCTTCTTTGGTCTCAGGCCAGAAGACTGTCCAGCTTCCCACACGACATCTGACCCCTGCTCAGTGCTTCACTCCTGGGCAAATACGGCTGGCTTCCTGCAGAAGGATGGGGCAGGCTTAGGGTTTCTGGGGCCCAGGCAAAAGACAAGGATGGGGCCCCCTTGATTTTTGCCCTCCACCCTGCCCCCTGCCAGGGCCCCTGTCCCTGTGGGCCCCCTACTGCTCCCCCCCAACCCTCCTGCTAGGGCTTCCAGCCCCATGCCACGCACCCCCGTGGCCCCCCCCAGCCCCCTGCCAGGGTCCATGGCCACCCCCATCAGGGCCCCCCACCACTCCCTAACCCCCTCCCACCAGGGGCCATAGCTCCATGCTGCTGCTGCCCCCAACCTCCTCTCCAGTTGACACTCCTAGTGGGTGGACAGCCAAGCGTGTCACAGGGCCCTCCCCCGGCAGGGCCCTGGGCAATTGCCCACAGGCTAAGACCACCTATGGCTGTATTAGATGGCAGGTGGCCATTATTATCTCAGTGGCTCTGTGGCCATGGGGCCCAGGCATGCTGGGTCACTCCAGAGACCTTCCCTGCCCCCTCACCAACAGTGCAGCACATATGGGCAAACTGAGGAACACACAACAGTCATGTAACATAGTACAGAAAAGATCGTAACTGTGCTGGAGTGGGAATGAACTGTCTAACGGTAATAAAAGCTTTGAAAGCTCAATGTAGTCATTAGAGCTAACCCAGATTAACTGCTGGCGATCCTTGCTTATGCCTAGAAACCTGCCTCCAGAGGCCAAGCAGCAATGAGATCCAGTTCCTTCTTGGTAATGGTTTTTAATTCCCTTCCCCACATCTACTTTGAATTCGCTTGGATGGGGCGGGGCAGAGTAAACAAGCAAGTTTTTTGTCCTCTTCAGTTTTCCACCTGGTATTGCAGGTTGGCCGGGGGGGGGGGGGGGGGGGCATACCTGCCACTGGAAAAGAGCAGGTCACACCAGTGAACAGTGTTTCCAGGCTGGTGAGTTACACAGGTACAGAGGCTTATCAGGCAAAGCTGATCTTAGAACATGGGGTGTGGATGAAATAAGTGAGATTAATGGGTGCAGCAGGTTACAAGCATTTCATAAAGTCTAAACACATTCTTAAAATTTTAAACAACAATTCTTAAAATCACAGAGCAGGTCCTCAAGGTATCCATTCTGAAGCACTTGGGGGAGAGGAAGGTGACCAGGAGGTGATTTTTCCACTCTATTCGGCACTGGTGAAGTCACGGCTGGCGGACTGTGGCCAGCTTTGGGCTCCTCACGATGGGAAGGATGTGGACAAACTGGAGAGTCCAGTGCAGGGCAACAGAAACGCTGAGGGGGGGTCTTGAGCACATGAGTTATGAGGAGAGGCTCAGGGAACTGGGTTGGTTAGTCTGCAGGAGAGAAGAGTGGGGGCAGATTTGATAGCAACCTTCAACTATCTGAAGGAGGTTCCAGGGAGGATGGCGCTGGGCTGTTCTCAGTGGTGGCAGATGGCAGACTGAGGGGAAATAGTCTCAAGTTACATTGGGAGTGGACTACATTGGATATTAGGAAAAAGATTTTCATTAGGTGGGTGGTGAAGCACTGGAATGGGTTTCCTAGGGAGGCGAGAGACTCTCCATCTTCAGAGGTTTAAAAGCCCGGCTTGGCAAAGCCCTGCAGGGATGATTTAGCTGAGTTGGTCCTGCTCTGAGTAGTGGTTGGACGAGATGTTCTCCTGAAGTCCCTTCCAACCCTAATCTAGGACTCCATGAGTCTAATTCTAGTTTTGCAATAGTAATAGAGGTGGCCAGACACGTTCCACCTCTGTATGTCAGTGGTTAGTGGAGGCAGGAGGATATTGGGCCAGCAGCACAACTTGGTCAACCGGGCAGAAAGAAACAAGAGGCATCTTAATATGGCTACATTAACTGTCCACATCCAAAACAAGGGAGGCAGCCTCTGTTCTGGAGCACAGGAACTCAGAAAACGCTGTGAGTGGGTGGAGAATCAAAGGGCTAATGCCAGCCTGGGACATTTCAAGAGCGGCATCTTGAGCAGGACTTAGAGCAGCTACTGTTTCTCTGTACTTGGCACTGGTGCAGCCGCTGAGGGAATACAGGTGTCCATAATTGAAGAGAGATGTAGATAAATGGGACCAGGTTCAGTGACAGGCCACGTGAACAAGTAAAGGATTGGCAAACAAGCCTTACTGCGGCAGACTCAAGGGGCTCCATCGATTTAGCTCAACAACGAGAAGGTTAACGGTGACTGGACTAACGTCTAACTAGGTATGTTCTTGGAGGACAGCTGCATCAATGGTGATTAGTCAGGATAGGCAGGGATTGCTGTTTGCCAGAAGCTGGAAATGTGCGACAGGGAAGTTCACTTGTTGATTGCCTGTTCTGTTCATTCCCTCTGTACTCCTGGTACTGGCGACTATTAGAAAACAGGCTACAGGGCTCGATGGGCCATGGGTGTTCTTATGTTCCAGTACCTGCTTGAGGAAATAATGGGATCTTCAATGGTGCAGCCAATGGTGAACATGTCTCTATGGTTAGAAATTGAAGCTGGAGAAATTCAGGCTGGGAATAAGGCATCCATTTTTAGCAGTGGGGATAAATTAACAATTGGCAGGGACATGGTGGCTTCTCCATTGGCCAACTCTTGCTTGGAAGTTATCCAGCCCTGTTAAGTTTAAAATAATCTAACTTTCTAGCTGCTGTTTAATATCTTGCTGTGGCACTAGTGGCCTGGAAGGAATGGTACAATCTCTGAAGCAGCAAAACAGCTGAATGGCTTCTGCAGCACTCTCACATCCATACTCAATGAGAGGCAGGAAGCCCTTGGCCCCATCCTGGAGGTGTTGAGGTTGCATGGACGACCCCTGGGTGACCACTTGGGGGTGTGACGCTATGAGGTGCTCCATGGAGACCCTTGAAAAGCCAGGGGTGAGCACAGCCCCCATATCTGGGCCAAGGCGGGCTGACCTTTCTCCTGCTCCAGCCATGGGCCTGCTGTGCCTTACGCTTGGGGTACAAAAGCCCTGTCTGCCCACCGTGCAACAGCTCTTCCTGCACCAGCATCTCTCACAGCAGCACCTGATGGAACGAAGTCTGCAGCTCTGGGGGACTGGAGGCCACTCCAGGGGCACCTCTGCTAATTCCTGCCCATGGGCGCTGGGCTGGCAGCACAGGGCTCCCGCACACCCCACTGACGCTAACGCTTCTCCACATGGGCTTGGTGCAGCAAGGACCAGGCTCAGCAGCTCAGCGGCTCCTCTGAGAAGTACAAGACAAAGCCAGCTTGAGCTGCAAACCTGGGAAAACTGACCACCGCCCGCTGGGCACCACTGCCCAACCTGCAGGACTGAGTCTGCCTGTAACCTAAAGAAAAGGTATTTGGCGGTGGGGGAATGCAGCAGTAATTTGGAGAAACACAGCAACGACTTCCAAATATGCAAACACCACCGCCACACCCTGTCTCAGGCAGGGTCCTTTGCCTCCACTGCTCGGCCTGCTGAAAGGCCAATGGAGAAGTCTCTTTAACCCCTCACGCCCCTGCCTTGTCCCTCCCTCCACAGCTCCCCACTCGCAGTTTCTTGGGAAGCCAGCGATGTCCAGCCCCTGGGGCTGAGCTCCAGGCCTGCAAGGTAAAGGGGTGTGGGGGGGAGACGAGGCGCTGATC
>ML686091.1:372913-384661 GCA_007922175.1 Pelusios castaneus
CTGCACACAGCTCTCAGGTCTGCCCTCCTCTGCCCCACGGCCCCCTACACCAGCTGCCAATCTGCACACAGCTCTCAGGTCTGCCGTCCGCTGCTGTAGCTCATGCCCCTCTGCTCCCTTTAGCCAGAATGCCGTGTCCTGAGATGCCACCACCCAGCCTTATTCTTAGTGATTCCCAGTGCCATGGCCGCTCTGCACTGTCTCGCTGCAACATGATCTGCACACCACAGACCCCGGCGCTAAACTAACTGCTCAGCAACTGCAGCTTTACCAGCCACTGAGGGAACCACCCAGCACTACTCAGCTCATCCGTCACACAGAACCAGTGCCGTCTACCCAACACCCTGCCCGCATCGCACCATGCTTTACGAGTGAGCTTCCCACTTTGGTGGGCCCTCACCGAGCTAGATTACACGGAGCTCTGCTGCCTGTGAGTTGCACCATAAGAATAACAACATTTCATTGCACCTGCAGCGAAGAATCAGGCAAATTTGGATGCTGTGGCCAGGTAGGTGTGTCTGCGCAAATACGAGCCGCCCAAGAGGGCCTTTCCTCTCGTTCACCAACAGGTGGCAAGAGAGAGAACGCGTTTACCCATCAGACAGCCACTCGGCTATCGAACACGGGAGACACGGCCCCCGTCACAGCACGTCCTAGAGGATGCATGGAACCAGAGAACACACCTGCTCCCACACACACAGCTGCGGTGCCTGCAGAGGGTCTGGTGCAATCGAAGGGTTCACGCAGCTCTGTGCTATCCAGCTAGAGGCCTAATGGACCCGGGAGGGCTTGTCTCACGACTTTGCATCCTGACCTGGGGGAGAGTAGCATGAAAAGTTAGTGGCGAGAACGGCGCTTTGAACAGCACCTCAGAGCCTGTCACCCAGGCCTGCTCGGGCTGGGGCTGCCAGGGCCTAACTGTTACTTTGGGGGCCAGCACTAACCGGAGTGGGCGTGGCCATGCTAATGAGATGGTGTCATTTGAGCACAGCTGTGGCCATGAAAACATGTTGATGTCACAGATTCCTGTGTTTTAGGGCCAGAAGAGACCATTCCAGCTGTGACCTCCTGCATAGCCCGGGCAAGCGACTCTCACCAGTGACGCCTGCACCTAGACCATCAGCCTGCTTGAGCCGGAGATGCTCAGGTCTGATTTGAAGTGCCAGAACCCACGCTAGCCCTGGGCTGACTGGTCCAATGGTTACGTCTCACTATGAAAACTTTGTACCCGTTTCTACGCTGTCTCCCTTCAGCTTGCAACCATTGGACGTCACTCTGTCTTTTCCTCCCTCTCTATGAGCCATCTCCTGCCCCAGAGGGGCACTGTCAGGCTGTGTCCATTCACGTCTTAGCCTTCCGGCTAAATTACATAGTGGGACCTTCTTTAGCCTCTCACCATAAGGCAGGTTTTCCAGACTGCAACTCATCCTTATAGTAACTTCTTGACCCTGTTCCAATATCTCTGCATTGGTCTGGAAGTCGTATCCCCAGTCACACACCCCTCCTACTTACTAACCCCTGCTTACATGGCCTAGGGGTGTTGTGTTGCCTTCTTAGTGACAGACACGTCAACTGCTCTTCAGCTGATTTCTACCACGACTTCTAGGTCCTTTCCAATGTTGCTGCTCTCCAGGACAGCATCTCGCGTTTTGGTCTCCAGTTCCAGATGGCTGACTTTGCCTTTCACTGGATAAAACCATATCGTTCAAGCATTAGGAAAGGGACTCATACTAAAACAGAAAATATCATATTGCCACTTTATAAATCCATGGCATACCCACAGCTTGAATACTGCATGCAGATCTGGTCACTCCATTTAAAAAAGGACAGATTGGAATTGGAAAAGGTCCAGAAAAGAACAATAGAAACAATCAGGGGTACAATCAAGAACAGCTTCCATATGAGAAGAGTTTAATAAGATGGGGACTTTTTAGCTTGAGAAAAGAGAAGCCTAAGGGAGCTATGACAGAGGTCTATAAAATAATGACTGGTGTGCAGAAAGTAAATGAAGTGTTATTTACTATTTCTCATTACACAAGAATTATGGGTCACCAATGAAATTAATAGGCAGCAGGTTTACAATGAGCAAAAGGAAGTATGTCTTCACATAATACACAGTCAACCTGTGGAACTCCTTGCCAGAGGATGTTGTGAAGGCCAAGACTATGAGGGGTTCAAAAAAGAACTAGCTAAGTTTGTGGACTGATAACATCATGGACTTGACTTTAGCAAAGCTTTTGATATGGTCTCCCATAATTTTCTTAATAGCAAGTTAAAGAAGTATGGGTTGGATGAATGGAGTGTACTATAGATAGAAAGGTGGCTAGATCCTCGGACTCAATAGGTAGTGATCAACAGTGCAGTGGCTAGTTGGCAGTTGGTAACAAAGTGCCCAGGGGTCGGTGCTGGGGCCAGTTTTGTTCAAAATCTTCATTAATGGTCTGGAGGATGGGGTGGATTGTAAACCCAGCAAGTCTGCAGATGATACTACAGTGGTGTAGCGAGTGTGTCTGGAGCCTGCTGGTGCCGGGGGTGGAGGGGGGACAAGCCCATATTTGTGCTTCCCCGGATGCCCCATGCCACCCCATGCCTTGCAGGCCTCCCCCCCAGCCCAGCACCCCCCTGCAGCCCAGTGCCCAAGGGCTTGCTCCCCCCCCCACCACTACGCCACTGTGATACTAAGCTGGGGGTGGGGGTTGTAGATACGGCGCGGGTCAGAGATAGGATGCAGAGTGATGTAGACAAACAGGAGGACTGGGTCAAAAGAAATCTGACGAGGTTCAACAAGGACAAGTGCAGAGTCCTGCACTTAGGACAGAAGAATCCCACACACTGCTACAGGCTGGGGACCGACTGGCCAGGCAGCAGTTCTGCCGAAAAGGACCTGGGATTACAGTGGACAAGAAGCTGGATATGAGCCAACAGTGTGCTCTTATTGCCAAAAAGGTCAATGGCATATTGGGCTGCATTAGTGGGAGCGTTGCCAGCAGATCGAGGGAAGTGATTATTCCCCTCTATTCGGCACTGGTGAGGCCGCATCTGGAATACTGTGTTCAGTTTTGGGCCCCCCAATACAGGAAGGATGTGGACAGACTGGAGAGAGTTCAGGGGAGGGCAATGAAAATGGTTGGGGGCTGGAGCACAACTTCTGAAGAGAGGCTGAGGGAACTGGGCTGTTTCTGCAGAAGAGAAGACTGAGGGGGGTTTGACAGCGGCCTTCAGCTCCGTGAAAGCGGGTTCCAGGTTGGATGGAGCTGGGGTGTTCTCAGTGGTAGTAGATGACAGAACAAAGGGCAGTGAACTCAAGTTGCAGAATCTACCTGGAGCCTTTCCCCACTCTCCTTGGTGTGGCCTCTAGCCCCTCTGCGTCTCCTGGTCCACCTCGTGCTTTCCCCAGTCCGCGCACTCGCTCCTCCAGGCTCTGTTGTGCTAACTGAAGAGCCCCCACTTCAGCTCTACCTGTGGGCTGCCAGGGTCGCGAAGACCCCTTGTTGGATGGGGAACTGGCTCTTGAGGATGCCCTGCTGCTGCCTCTGTCATGCTCGGACCCTCCTGGAGCTCCACTTGGCTCCGGCACACTGCAGGGTTCTGCCTAGAGCCTGCGGGAAAGCTGCCCTGAGCACTGTTCTTCCCGCTTTGCCTTGCTTCAGCCTCCGCAGACGGCTTGCAGAGGGGTGGCTGTAGCACTGTGCCCAGGGCAGAGGCCAAGCAGCTCAGTGCTCAGCCCAGGGCAAGCCGTGCACGATAGCTGGCACTCAGCTCACAGGAAGGAAAAGGGGTCGGCGCACCCTGACACCCTGCTCCTGGGGGAACACTGACATGGTGAACACCGGCTGACCCGCCTCGCTGGCAAGGTGTTTGTGTTGGCACACTAGTGCCAGGGCCACGGCAGGAAGTGCCCCCATCCAAAGGAGCAGACCCACCAACCAGCGCTGACTCCTCAAACGGCACCGTTAAGGAGGGCCAACCACTGGGTAGAAGCCAGCCAGCCCCAGGGGGATTACGGCAGTGAGCTCACCCTGCCAAGGGGAAAGCAGGCAGACAGTCACATTGCAATGGGACAGAGTTCTGGGAATGCCTTGAGCGCTAGGCACATGCACAGGATGCCCCAAGGAGCAGCCTGCTGGGCCCGGAGGAGCTGTCTAAGCAAAGCTGGGTCAAGCTCCCCATGAGGAGAGATTAAAGCCTGTTCTGAGTAGCAGAGACACCGGAGGGGGGATAACAGGAGTCTCTAAACTCATGGTATCGAGGGGGTGCACAGCGAAGTGTTTACGCCCCTGCACACAAGCCAAGAAAAGATGGTTACTCGCCTGCGACTGTTGCTCTTTGAGCCGTATTGCTCATGTCCATTCCACCACAGGTGTGTGCAGCTCGGCGCTTCTTTCCCACAGGTAGGAGTCCCGCACACGTGCCACGGTTCAACGGGCACTGCCAGCCCTGTGCCCCTCAGTTCGTTCTTGCAACAGCTCCAACAGCAGGGATGGGGGTCGGGGGGACGTGGCAACGCACCGCGAAGCACAGTTACAAGGTCAGGAATAGTCTTTCCTGCTCTGAATGCTGCACACCGCGGCCATTCCACCCGACTCACACGCAGTACCTTGGCGGTGGGCCCGCAGCTCACAGCTGAGCTGCGTGCGGCACCGTCCTGCCAAGCCGGCCTCATCCCATGCGGCACAGTGGGACATGAAGGTGTGCACTGGTGACCAGGTAGTGTCCCTACAGCTATCCTGTGCAAGTACCTGCGCCAGAAGGACAAACAAGGAGCCCTGGGGCACTTTTCAAGGCTAACAACTGTCTTTATTGCATGAGCTTTCGTGGGTGAATCCCACTTCATCAGCCACTAGAAATGGAAAACATAGTATGGGAGGGAAAAATAAATGCAGTGAAATGTAATTCACAGGAACAGGTCAGACTATTTCAGCAAATCAACCAGGTTGTTTTGATTTAATGTGGACCGACAGATAAGAGGGTTGGGAGCTATAGAGAGGTGAAAATCACTGTTTGTAATGACAGAGCCAGCCCATATCTCTATTCAAGCCCAAATTAATGGGGTCGAATTTGCATATGAATTCCAACTCTGCAGTTTCTCTTTGAAGCTTTGGTTTGAAAGTAACGTGTTTAAGTACTGTAACAGGCATGTCTTTCACAGACTAACCAGGGAGATTGAACTGGCCCCCTATTGCTTTTTGAATGTTGCCATTTCTGATGCCAGATTTGTGTCCATTTATTCTTTTGCACAGACACAGTCCAATTTGGTCAATGTATAATGCCGAGGGGCATTGTTGATACCTGATGGCACAGATCATATTGGTGGATGAGCAGGTGAATGAGCCCTTGATGGAATAGCTCGTTTGGTTAGATCCTATGATGGTCTCATTAGTGTAGATATGTTGGCAACAGGGTTTGTTGCAGGAATATGTGCCTGCCTTAGTGTTTCTGTTGTTAGATCTGTAGTTGCTGGTGAGTGTCCATTTAAGGTTGGTGGGCTGTCTGTACGCAAGGAGAGGTCTGCCTTCCAAGGCCTGAGTGAGTTAGGGACCATCTTGTAGAATAGGCTGTAGATCTTTGATGATGTGCTGTAGCGGTTTGAGTTGGAGCCTGCAGGTGATGACCAGTGGTGTTCTGTTATTTTCTTCCTTGGGTTTGTCCTGTAGTAGTTGACTTCTGAGTATATGTCTGGCTCTGTCAATCCATTTCCTCACTTCCTTAGATGGGTACTGTCATTTTAAGAATTCTTGCTAGAGATCCTGGAGGTGTCTGTCTGTCTGAGGTATCAGAGCAAATGTGGTTGTAACTTAGGGCTTGGCTGTAGACAATGGATTGTGTGGTGTGTCCTGGATGGAAGCTCGAGGGATGTAGGTAACCGTAGTGGTCAGTCGGTTTCCGGTATAGGGTGGTGTTTATGTGTCTATCACTTATTTGTACTGTAGTGTCCAGAAAGTGGATCTCCCATCTGGAGAGATCCAGGCTGAGTTTGATCGTGTGGTGGAAATTGTTGAAATCTTGATGGAAATCTTCAAGGGCCTCCTTTCTGTGAGTCCAGATTATGAAGATGTCATCAATGTAGCATAAGTAGAGGAGTGGTACTTGGGGACGAGAGCTGAGGAAACATTGTTCTTAGTCATCCATCAAAATGTTGGCAAATTGTGGGGCCATGGGGTACCCATGGCAATGCTGCTGACTTGATGGTATAGATCATATTCAAATCTGAAGTGGTTGTGGGAGAGTACAAAGTCACCAAGTTCAGCCACACATCCCACACAAAGACAGATTACAAACCATCAGGAGAACTGTTCCAGAGAATGTCACCACACACCTTGTGGCTGAACTTGGTGACTTATCCCGTCAGAATGATGCCAATGTTCCAATGTTATTCTGCCCCAGTTGGACAGGAAGGGAGCAAGTCAGCTGAGGAATGGACAGGAGGGTGGATCCTGTTTTGAGACTGGAACGCCATTCTTGGGTGCACCTTCAGAAGGATTCATGCTGGCCATTAGAGCACCTGGGAGGCCCCAGCTGGGCAGCTGGAACAGAACTGGCCGTCATCCAGTACCTCCTAAAGCCTCTAATTTTGCCCCTTTGTCCACAGGGGCAAAGTGTGGGGACTGGTATCTCGGCAGCTGCTGCTGGGAGAGGAACTTGCATCTTGAGGCCTGGGGTATTTAAGGCTTAAGGAATGCAGAGTGACCCTTGAATCCTTCAGACTGAGGCTTGGCGTCCATCTGGTCAGAAGAGAGCAGTCCCATCAAAGGGGAGGTCCTGAATGGACTGCTGGACCAAGAGCACTGACGCATACAGACAGCCGAGGCCATGGCTCTTCCAGCTGAGGCCGCAGTGCCAGAGACTGCGTATAGGGCCACTGTAGCCACCATTCTAATCTCCTCCAGGACGGTGCTGTGGTAGAAAGTTAGAGTATGAAGTAAAAGTACAAGTAGAAATGCCCAAGTGCTAGTCCCAGGCCTAATGAAATAAATCAGAACAGAAGGCCTGAGCTGGATAAACAGTTAAACTGGCAGGAGTCAGGCTGAGAAAGTTTGACCCCACTGAAATTGTCAAGAAACAAGCTGAAACTGCAATAATAAGTAGAAAGAATGGGAAAATACCCTGAGGAAGGAGGTGTTAGGTCGGCCTAGTGCCAAAAGGATAAGGAGGAATGTTTTGCCCAAACTATCCCGTGATAGGGATGTTTTGGCCAACCCCTACCATCTTGATGAATGGAGACGTTTAGTGGTATGCAGACCAAATATAGTCATGGATGGCATCAGGAAGGGTGCATGGACCAATCAAGGTAGTTTTGGACACCAAAGAAAATAGTTTCTGGTGTCAAAAAGGCCCAGAGACCTGATTCCATGCAGTCCAAGGGGGTAATGGAGAGTCCTGCAGTTACTTGAGCAAGAATGCTGTCATTAAACCTGGTGACATAGGTCGCTTACCATTGTGCTACGTTACAATAACGCCTAGCCTGGCACCTTCGTTCCTACAGAGATCTGTGCTCATGTTGGTTTCTTTGATCATGAGTGTTACCTACACAGGGACACACGCATGCAGCCAAACAGACACCCATGCTGGGTGCAGAACTACACCAATAAGAATGCTTCTCGCTCGGCATACCACAGGTGGCAAAGTCTAGTACCTGCTCCTGGGACAGGGTCTCTGTGAAACACTTGAGGGAGCCCCAAGGATTGTAACTGTACCTGCCATGGGGCACCTGTTGATTTGCAATATGGCATCGCAGGTTTGCTGTTGAATAAATTTTTCTCCCAAATAATCCAGTTTTTTGTTGCCCTTATTTTTGGGAGTCGAACTAAGCTGGCCCCGTTGGTTCTGCTTGTTGTCAGCCACCACTGCCAGGGAACGCAGGAAAGGGTGGATAAACAAACATTGAAACCCCTTGGTGGGAACATAATACTTTTTTCTGTCTTCATAGACATTGGGGGGCAAGGAAGATGGTGTCTGCCTCAGGCCTTTCACCCTCTTTTAGCACCCCTTCGTGTACCAGCAGGGTGAAAAAGCATGGAAGACTGGAGGGGTCCCAGAGGACTGGAAAAGAGCAAATATAGTGCCCATCTATAAAAAAGGGAAATAAGGACAACCCAGGGAATTATAGGCCAGTCAGTTTAACCTCTCTACCGGGAAAAATAATGGAGCAAATAATTAAGGAATCAATTAGCAAACATCTAGAGGAGAATAAGGTGTTAAGTGATAGTCAGCATGGATTTATCATGAACAAATTGTGTCAAACCAGCCTTACAGCTTTCTATGACTGGATAAGAAGCCTTGTGGATAGAAGGGAAGTGGTAGATGTGGTATATCTAGACTTTAGTAAGGCTTTTGATATGGTCTCGCATCACCTTCTCATTAACAAACTAGAGAAGTACAGCCCGGATGGAGGTACTATAAGATGGAGGAAAAACTGATTACTGCTCCCAGAGAGTAGTTATCAATTGTTTACAGTCATGCTGGAAGGGCATAACGAGTGGAGTACCACAGAGATTGGTTCTGTTCAATATTTTCATCAATGATTTAGATGATGACAGAGAGAGTACACTTATAAAGTTTGCAGATGATACCAAGCTGGGAGGAGTTGCGAGTGCTTTGGCGGATAGGCTCATGATTCAAAATGATTTGGACAAACTAGTGAAATGGTCTGAGGTAAATAGACTGAAATTGAATAAAGACAAGTGCAAAGTACTCCACTTAGGGAAGAACAATCCATTGCACACGTACACAATGGGCAATGACTGCCTAGGAAGGAGTACCATGGAAGGGAGAGCAGTGCCATGGAGTGGGGGAGTGGTGCCTCAACCACTGAGTCCCATAGTGCTTGAGTGAAGACTGCCTCGACGATGGGGAGTGATAGTGACCGGCAGCGCCAACTGCCCAACTGGTGCCTGGTGATGAGCATCCATGCTCAGAGGATGAGCAGGATTGGTGCTGCATCAAAGATAGGCTCCTTGGTGCTGAACAATTATGGCAACA
Source organism: Pelusios castaneus (assembly GCA_007922175.1). NCBI lineage: Eukaryota > Metazoa > Chordata > Testudines > Pelomedusidae > Pelusios > Pelusios castaneus. The sequence continues at coordinate 381,893 of ML686091.1, forward strand.
CTGGTCTCCTCTAGGCAAAGATTCCATCAATGGTGACCAGATTCTGCACCACGCTGGTACGGGCAAACACCTTGGCACTGGTTCTGACTTTCATCTGGTGAACGCCTATGTGAAGATGGGCAGAATCGGAGCCACTCTTTAGAAGGTGGAGCTCTTGGTGCCAGAGACCAGGATCAATGCTGTGACGCCAATGGAAACCACCGCCGTTGTTGGTGCTCAACTGCAGGAATGCTCCGGAAACGGAGACCAGGAACGCCCCCTCCAAGACTGGTGCCACCGTGTTGACTCCCTACATGGTGACCTGGTTCTAGGGATGACGGAGCCGGTCCGGGGCATGGTGCAGTCATTGTGGAAGACCCACCACTGGTTTCCCCTGGAGACCGGAGCCTTCTCCTTTGACAGCACTGGGGGATGTAGGAGAATGAGACAGGCAAGGCCATCAAGTCCCTCTCTACCTGCAACGCCTCTGGCATCAATGACGCCATCATCTGAAGAGGCTCCTGTCCGCTCCCAGGAGTCGGGGTGGCTCTCCTGGTGGGCCTCCACTCCTGGGGGGCAAGGTCCTCTCCTGCTGCCTGTCAGCCAGCCACCCTGGGATGGGCCCCATGCTCAACCCTGACATCCTTGTCTTTCTCGATGCAGGGGTGTGGTCTTTGTCCAATCACCGCTTCCTCCGTGTCTTCCTTGATGGAGAAGAGGTCCGATGCTGTGGTGGGGCTGATGCCGACTGGGTGCTCTGCACCCATGCGATGCTCGGCATAGAGGTAGATCAGATCGGCTCAGAGACTGGACTCAGTGCTGCCTCCATCAGCAAGGCCTTCAGGCAGATTTACCTCTTTTTTTGAGCCTGTGGCCTGAAAGCCTTGCAGATCTGGCACTTTTCCTTCCCCAGGCACTTTCAAGCAGTGTTTCCCAACCTTTTAGTGAGATAAGTGGGTAAAACACATGCGTCCCCACCCTGCCCGCTCACCAGCCATACACACACAGATCCCCCATAAACACACACAAAACTACATCACATAATAAAATAATAATAATCATAATAAAGACAACTGTCATGGCGGTCACCAAGAAGGAGAGACTTGCTATAGGAGATGCAGGTCTGGAAACCTGGGACTGGGGCATGCCCCGCTCCTGTGTACGGCCTAATTGTAACTTAACTATCCGCTATTTACAGTCACTTAACTAACAAAAAACACCAGGAGTCCTGGGGCACTTTTAAAGACTAACACATTTACTTATGCGATAAAATAAGTTTGTTAGTCTTCAGAAGTGCCCCAGGACTCCTTGTTTAGTTTGCTGAACTAGACTGACACGGCCCCTAACAAAGACCAAGATAATGGTAGCCGAAGCTGCTCACTCTGCGGTAACAGCAGGAAGGGTTATTGGACATGTGGCTGGAACACAGCATTGGAAGTCCATAGTTACAACTGAAAACAGAACAGTTCCTCTGGGGCAGTTCCAACTCTCTCTCTCTGACACCTTCTTAGACCCAAGCCAGGAGCTTTGCCTGCTTCCAGCCACCCCACTGGCTATGTTCCCTCTAAGCTGCGCGGGTGCGCAGCCCAGCAGCCCACACCGCCCCCCGAGCCCGGTGGCTGGGCTCCGGGGCTTTTCTTTCTTTGCCTTACTTCTCTTTCTTGTTTCTTTTTTCTTTCTGTGGGCAGAAGGAGCTGCGGGCGGGCGAGGATCGCGGAAGGTGAGGGGCCCAGGAGAGGAGGGGCTGGGCACTGTGAGGTCTAGGGAGGAGGGGGGAACTGCACTCCTGCCTTTTTCCCCACGTTCTCTCCTGCCATCTCTCCCCTTCCCTTACTTGCCACCCCCTGCCCTGCTGTGCTCCTCCATTCTCCCCGGCCCTGCCACGCTCCCCTGCCAGCCATCCCACCCCTCCCCTCTCTTGTCACCATGGCCTTTGTCCCCACGCTCTCCCCACCCCGCCCTCTTTTGCCCTACCAGGCCTTTTCTTCTTTGCCCCTCTTCTTTGACGAGACCTAATGACACATAAGCATAAAATACATTTAAATTGTTAATAAAAACAATTTTAAATAATTTTTCATTGTTCTGTATTTTTCAATAATTTCTGTCACATGAGTTTGCATAAAAATTTTATTCAGAAAAAGTTTTGCAGACAAGCCCCCATACCTTAGAGGGACTGTTGCCCACCGGGCCCCTTCTCAGTCCTTGGGCCTTGGTCCCAGGCAACACCATCACCTGTTGCCTCCTGGCTGGTCACTCTGTCTGGCTTCCTGCAGTGGGTTGGCCATCCATGGTTGTTAGTTGCCAGGTGCCAAATATCTCCATGTGCATGGGGCGGCATCAGTCCTGTATAGATCTCTGGCTCTCTGAAAAGCACAACCAACCTACCCCATCCCATTACCCATGCAGCACATAGGAGATACTGAGACATGCCACATATCCATCCATCTTACAGAAAATGCCCACTCCAACACATCCACCATGCCCGTCTTATGTCCCCACGACCTCACAGCTGGGCATGGGCCATGCTAACCCCACCTTCCAGATATTTGGTTTGTGGGGCATGGACTGTCGCTTGCATTCAGTGAATTCCCACGAACTAAATAATGGTCACAGTAACTCCCTCCACACAGGTTCCTCCTCAGCTGTCATGCCCTGGGCTCCCATCTCCAGCCACAGCTCTTTCTCTGTCCCCCCCAAGGCCCTGGGCTCCCCTGTCTCCAGCCACAGCTTTCTCTGTCCCCCCCAAGGCCCTGGGCTCCCCTGTCTCCAGCCACAGCTCTTTCTCTGTCC
>ML686091.1:385416-407294 GCA_007922175.1 Pelusios castaneus
GGACGGGCTGGGTGAAGTGGGGCCGGATGAGACGGGGAGGGGCCGGCCCGGCGGGCGTGGGAAGAAACGCTCCATGGGGCGGGGCGGGCGGCGGCCGTGGGGCTGGGCGGGGCACGGGCCGGCTGAGTTGATGGATGGGCAGATGGATGAGATCGCACAAGATAAACAAGCCGGGAATTTCATCAGCGCCCATCATGGCTTTAATTTGGCTGCCTAATGAGTCAGATCCAGCCGCGCAGATAAAAGTTGTCAGAGCCGGAGCCCTAATGAATTTCTTGCCACTTGTAATCAAGGCAGCTTGCCGGGGGGGATGATTAATGGGTCCCCGAGGAGCCGCGTCCCTCCGCCCATAGCCCGCCAGCCACTGAGCGAACCGCCCCGGCCCGTCCCGTCCCGCCCGGCGCAGCGCGACCCCCGCGGCCAGCCAGGCAGGGGCGGGGGCGACAAGTGGGGCAGTGGGGGAAGTGGAGGGGGCAGAACTACGAGAGATGGAGCTGGGGAAGGGTTGGGATGGGAGCAGGGACTGCAGTGTGGCAGGTATGGGGCAGGAGCGGAGAGGAGGGGTGGAACTCGGAGTGCAGTGGGTCAGGAGCGGAGAAGTGGGGACAGAGAGAGCAGTGGGGCAGGAGCGGAGAGGTGGGGGCAGGGAGAGCAGTGGGGCAGGGAGTGCAGTTGGGCGTGGGATGGGGTGGGTGGAGGTGTACTGTCTGTTCAATGTGTCCCCCCGACTGGTGCTGGGTAGGGACAGGGGCTTCCTGCCAGCCCCCCCCCTCCCTTCCTGACCCGGGCCCATTCCCCCAGCTGTCCCTGCCCCCCATGCTGGCCTGGGCTGGCCGGGCAGTCACAGCTCCTGGGGGCCCAGGCCCCGTTGGTGCTGATGCAGGTGTGGTAAGGGGCCCTGCATGCCCATGAGCACCCTGGGTTCCATCGGGGGGGGACACAGGGGGCAGCCCAAGCTGGTAGAGACCCTTGGCTGTCTGCTCGGATCCAGTCAGTTTCTGCCTCTTCCTCACAGCCCCCGCGTGGTCTCCCGCCTGTGGCAGGGCAGCCTGGGACTTTCTGGCAGGTGGGGTGGCCAGGTGGCCTCAGTCCTGCCAGCCGTGGCTGCTCCAGGGTGGGTGAGCAGAGCAGGGTGAACCAGGTGTTTTGCTGTTAGTGACGGTGCGTGTGCAGGACCCCCTGCAGCTGCGCTCTCTGTGTGCTCAGTCCAGTGACAATAGTGAGCTGGGCACCCAGCCCACAGGATGGCAGCACCACACTGGCACCGGCCATTCCTTGCCTGGTTGCAGGGCATCTCTCTGAGGCATTGGGTCTGCTGGGCTCAGTCCTGCCTCCTCCTCGGGGCCCCTCCTCAGGAGAGCCAGGCCTCGGTGCGTGGCAAAGAGCTCCAGGCCCGTGGCAGTCTGAGCCAGCTCCCCGAGGCTGTCGTGAGCCCGAGCCAGCTGAGCTCCTTTGGGGTAAAATCTGCAGTGGCCAGGGCACTGGTGGCAACAAATGACTCCCACGGGGATGGCCCCAGGCCATGGGAACCACAGGGCTGAGGTGGGAGGGCGCAGCCAGAGGCTGCTCTGGGCAGCTACTGAGAGGCCGCTGGCTGTGCCAAGCTCACACCTTGGGGTACTGATGGGCATCCCCGGGTTACTGGACAGACTCAGCTGCTGACTGAGCCCCACACATTTGCCCTCCCTCCATCTCTGCTCCTTGGGCAGAACCATCAGCCCCAAGCCATCACTGGCAGCTGCGGCAATGGGCAACTTGGGGCAAGCTCCTGCTGCTGCTGTTACGTGCTGCGGGCACCGATGCTGCCCTCGTGGAGGCAGGGCCTCCCCTGGAGCCGCAGCTGGATTTTCAATTGGGCTCAGTCTGGGGGGGAGTCGAAGGACCAGCCCAGCGACCCAGCTTTGCCTCTGGCTCCAGACCTGGAGTGACAGCAGAGGTGGGTGGAAAAGCCAGGCCAGCTGCGGGCCTGGTGTCTGCTGGGTACCGCTGTACCGGAGCTCTGCGAGGCCAGATCCAGAGACCGGTGCAGGCAGTTCGCCTGGTGGGTAGAGGCCCCGGCACTCTGGTCCAGGCCGAGGCGGTGCTGGCTGCACTGCCCAGGTTTCGTGGCTGAGAGCTCCCGGCTCAGCCCGTGGCTGGAGTTGCTTCAGGGCCACTCTTTTCTACCCACCCTGCTGCAAACCAAGGGCCAGCAGTGGGGCCCTGTCCCAGAGCCCATGGACTGGGGCTCACTGCTCCTATTCCCCAGCAGTGGGAGCCTCTCTTGGTTTGGTGGCTCCCATCCCTCGTCCTTCACCAGGGTGCTGCAGCCCGTGGGAGCTTGAGGACAACCACAGCCGTAGCTCATCCCAATGCAGGGTATCCCGAATCCCTGGCTCACTGCTGAGCAGGTGCAGGCGCCCTCAGAAAAGGCACCTCCCGCGACTCCCTGGACCAGTGCCAGTCTCTGGGTTTGCACCCCAGACTCAGTGAACACCCACTGCCCGGCTTTGCAGTGGGGACTCACAGCATCCAACTGTGCCTGGCAGCTGGGCCCGGCCCGGCCCTCCTGGCTGCACCCACCAGTGCCCAACGCCTCTGCTGGCAAGGAGCACATGGCTGGTCATGCGGGCCCCGTGCCAGGCAGTTCCCCGGGTGCCGAGTGTGCGGGGAGCTGGCACAGAAAGACTGAGCGGGCAGGCGTGGGAGCTTTATTGGTCGTTCTCGCCTTGGCTGCAGGTCACACACACAGGGCAACGCAGGGTGACGAACCAGTATTTACAGAGCGGCCATATAAATATTTTCAATGTACATTTTATACATGCGTGACGGAGCCCGCCTGGGAGCGATGGCCAAAGCCTGCGGGCCCAGCGTACAGCTGCAGGCTTGGGCTGGGCCACCGAAGCGAACACCTGTCTTCCCTTAGGTTCAGCGGGAGACCACCCCTGCCAGGCTGGGCAGGGCAAGGCAGCAGGAGTGGGGCACGGATACCCTTGGAGATACTGGGCAGTGACTCTGGCCAGGAGGTGCCCAAGTGCACCAATCCTTCTCTGCTTCTAGCAAGCAAGGGGCTATGGCAGTCCAGGAGGGCAATTGGGGCAGAGGACGCCACAAGCCTGCAGCTGGGGGCTGGGCTCTGCCCCCCAGTGATACCAGCCTGCTGCCCTGTCTGGGATGTATGGGAGTGGGGAGCACAGGAAGTGCCTCCCCGTACCAAGAGTGGGGGGCAGGGGGGACAGGAACAGCTTCCCCATACCAAGTCCGTACCAAAGGAGGAGTTTGGGGGCACAGGCAGTGCCTGAGAGGGGAGCCCCGTCTCCACTGTGGGCACCAGCGGGCGCAGAGTGACTTGGCTGGGGGCTGCTGTTCACGGGGCACAGCCGTTTCAGCGCCTGGAGCAGTTTGACTGATGTGAGACCGCGGGCAGGGCAGAGACTGAGCGCCCCCCTGCCCAAATCACAGCAGTGTCTGGTGGGGCTGGGACACTCCTGCTGTCTTGTGGTTCCGAGCAGGGCCTAGCCCAGTGGGGCAGCTAGAGGGCACTGGGGCCCAGCTCGGCGGGCGACGTGGAGCCGGCGTTGTTGTTCGCATTGACGTTGCGGTGGGACAGGCTGGGGGTCAGCGTGCTGGCAGAGCTATCGCTTGGGCATCCGTGCTGCAGGAGGATATCGATGCATTCCTGGCTGCCAGCTCGCCGGGCATAGGCCAGGGATGTCAAGCCACGGGCGTCCCGGCTCTTCACGTCCACCCCGTACTGCACAGGGAGAGAACACACCGGGTTGGCGCCCGGGTCAGCCACACAAGGGGGGCCAGGAGGCAGAGCCCGGCAGGAAGAGGTGTGGGAGTCATGGGACATAGAAAGGTTTGTGGAATCGACTACAGGACGGGGCAGGAGGACAATGAATGGGAGATGGGCAGGGGTAGGGGACAGGAGCTGGGCAGGGGCTGGCTGCTGGGGAAAGGGGGAGCAGTGATGGGAACTTCTCCTTACCCAGATGAGCAGCTGCGTGAAGACCACATTGGCCATGGCGCTGGAGAGATGCAGTGCCGTGCGCCCATCCCCATCCCCGTAGGTCTCATTCACCTCCTCCTTGGTGCCATGGGCCAGCAGCATCACCACCAGGCGCAGGTCGTCCTCCACCACGGCCCGCAACAGCTGCTGTCCCAGAGGCACGTCCGAGTGCGGCAGTGCAGCCAGGAACAGCTTCTGCTCGTACTTGGCCCGGATCCAGCGCTCCTTCTCCTCCCTGCAAGAAACCCCTCGCCAGGGGGCACCCGTGTCAAGGGGCCCGCACAACCCCGGCACTTGTGCCATAAGCGCGTGCACCCCTCCCGGCAATCTAGCCCCGTGCGCCACAGCACTGGTGTCCCAAGTGCTCACCTTTGCACGGGTGACTTGTGACTCCTGCTGTTGGGACAGCTGGGTGGGGGAAGCCCCATCCCGGCTCTGCCCCCTTGGGGGAGGGAGCGACAGGCAGGGGGGCCTCAGTGAGCAGAGGCCCAGCGGCAGCTGTAAGCATCCCCAAGCCACCCCTTCACTCCGTGTGTACCCCCCAGCTGTCGTCCCCGTTCACACTCCCTAGAACTTGTGCCCACGTGCAAACCTCCTTGGCACTTGTGCTTTGGGGATTGTTCCCCTGGGCACTTCTGCCCTCCTCCTCCTCACACCCAGGCGTGCCCCTCCACACAGCTCTTGTGCCATGTGTCCCCCCCCAGCTCTGGTGCCCCGTGGCCTCCCTGTGTGTGTCCGTGCACCCTCCTGGTCTCATGTCCCTCTGGCCGGTGCAGTCCCAGGGAGCCCGTCTATCCCTCACTGGCAGGCGTGCCGCGGACGGCGGCAGGGAAAGGTTAGCCGCTGTGCGGAGCTGTCCAGCGCCACAGGAGGCGGCGTTATCGCGGCTGCCGTCGCGCCTGGTGCAGACAAAGGCTGAGCCACCGTCCCGGCCCGCCTGGGGCTGCGGGCCCGGCCAGATCGATGCACGCCTTGCTATCTGCTCCCATTCTATCCATCTGCATCTGGCAGGAGGCAATCAATACCCTGCGCGGCGCATGCTCGCAGCCGCTGGCCCCTGACCCGCTCTTATCCACTGATAAGGCTGCAGAATGGGCTCTTGTCTGGCTGAGTGACAGGAGAGACGCTCCGATAGGGACAGACGAGGCCTGAAAGGGACGCACCCCTGAGACCGCATGCAGGGCTGGCAATCTGTCGCCATTAACCCCTTCCACGCCGCTACCAGTAGTGCCTGCCAGCCAGACACCCACCCCTGGGGGCAGGCCCGGCTTCCCAGCTTCAGTGCCCCCGGGACTCCATCCCTGTCCTGGGCGCCCCAGGGGGGCCCTCACCTGCTGCTCTCGGGGCCTGGCTTGTGGTAGCCCTGGACGGCCCCTTCCCAGACGGTGTTGGCCAGCGCGTTGCCGATGGCCGTCATCACCATGATGAGCTCCCCAGGCCAGTCGTCCAGGTCCAGAGAGCGCACGCGGGACAGGTGGGTGCCCAGGTTCCGGTGAATGCCTGAGCACTCGATGCACATGAGGGTGCCCAGGTTCAGACTTGCCCAGTCAGGGTCTGGAGCGTGGAGGAGAGTGTGTGTTGGGGGGGTTAGCACCAACCCAGGGACCCACAAGCCCCTCCCTCAATACCCAGAGCACCAGCCCTGCCAGGACCCACACAGCTCTGCAGTGACCCGCATGCCCATATCCCCAGCCCCATGTGTCCCGTCCCACCCCAAACCCACAGGATCACCAGCCCCGCAGAGATCCAGGCACCCAAATGTTTGCCTCCCTTGGGTAGTAAGCGTCCATGGGGAAGTCAGGTTTCCTGGGAGGGGCAGGGCGGTCCTGTGGGGAACAGATTGCCCTCCCCTGGGGCAGGGTCGGAGGCTTCCGTCACTCACTGGGCGCGTCGCAGTCCACGCAGAAGCTGTTCCCACGCGCGGTACGAACTGTTTGCAGGGCCAGTGTGTCGCTCTGGCTGCCTAGTCGAGCCTGAAACAGGAAGCACAAAAACCGTCTCGTTAGGGGCTGACTGCTGGGTCTGCCCCCCCACCCGGGGAGCATCTCCTCTCCTCCCTGGCCTTGAGACCAGCCTGCCAGGCCGCTGCCAGGACCTTGCTCTGATGGGCACCAGAGGTGGGAGAGCTGTCCCTGGCAAGGGGGGGGCACAGTGGGACGAAGCAGAGGGGCGGGGGCGGTGCAGTGGAGAAAGAGCCAGCCCCAGAAGGGTGAGGAGGGGTTGCAGTGGGCAGGCACCAGGATCCCCAGGAACTGGCCGAGGCAGGGCCGCAGTGGGGCAGGTCTGGTGCTGTCTCAGCTGGGGCAGGGAGGGCATAGTGGGGCAGGAGCTGACTGGGTGATACGGAGGGGGGTACAGGAGCTGCCTGCAGGGGAGCACAGGGGCAGGAGCCGGGTCCGGGACAGGGTGAGGCTGAGTGGAACAGGAGCTGATGGGGGAGCTTGGTCCAAGTGGAGGTGGGGGGTGCATAGTGGGGCAGGGGCCAGCCTGGATAAGGTGTGCGGGGTCCCCTACCTTGTTCTTGCTGCTCTCGCAGCCCTGGAGGCTGGCCAAGATCTGGCTCTCAATGGCCTGGACCCACAGCTCCCGCTCCTCAGACGTCGAGGCCTCAAAAAGCCACGTCTGCCCCGTCAGAGAGACGATGACAAACTCGAACGATTCCTCTTGTTCTGGAAGAGAAGGCAGGGGTCACATGGGGTCACAGGCCAGCACAGCAGCTGCCTGCAGGTGACATTCTTGGAGAAGATCAGCATCTAGGTCTGTCCCCTGCCTCACAGCAACTCCAGGAGCAAGCACAGGAACCGGAACCCCTCTGAGAAAGGGACTCAGGGCGGGCCGTGGGGCAGGGAGGCTACTCGTGGTCTCCATGGTCGCAGGACGGGGGGAGCCACTTGGGCTCTTCAGGGTTGGTATGTGGAGGGTGGGGGCACCCTGCTCGTGGGGGGGAGCATGGGGGCGGGGGTTCATGTACCCTGAGTTCACACGCCATGTGTGTCCCATCTCTGCTCCAGACGCTGGCGTTTACCTTTTATTGCCCAGCTTCCAGGGAGTGCAGTAAATGACTTAACTAAGCCCAGCCTGAATGGAATGACTAATAAACGTTATGTCACAGCACACGCTTCAGCTCATAGCAAAATGATTTGTAATTACCTAATTAGCGTTATGCAAATAACACCCTCATCTCCATAATGTGCCTTCCCAGCTCTCTATTAAAAGCTGGGAGCCAACAGCACAGGGCGGTGAGGGGCAAGGCCCGGAGGGGCCAGGGCTCTGCTCCGCCTGGCTCGGAAGTGAGGGTGGCCCCTGGGCTTCACTCTGTGGTCTCTGTCCTCTGCCCCCAGCCCTGAGAGCTGCAGGCCAGAGACTCTTCCACAGGGGCAACTGGGGGACGCACACCCCTGTGAAACTTCAGCTGTGCAGAACACCCAGGGCAGGACTAAAGAAAAGGGGGCTCGCTGCATTGTGGGGTGACGCTAGCTCAGCTCTGCGAGGTTCACTCCCCCTCCTCGCAGAGCCCATAAGCGAAGGGGGTCAGCCAAGGCCAGGTTCCCACTGGGCAGTTCTCCCCCATCCTTGCTGGGGAGGCCTCTGGGCCTCTCTCCCCCCTCCAGGAGTATGCGGAGCAGATCCCCTAGCTCAGCCAGCACTGCCCCCTCCTCCGGGAGCAGGCCGGCCCTCGCTGGGAAAAGCCCTCCACACCTGGGACTGTCCTGGGGCTGGTGCGAGGAGGCTGCCCACGCCTGGCATCGTGACCACCCCTCTCTGGGCCCAGCCCACCTTGCTTCGTACCCACGGGCTGACAGCCCGAGGGCTGCCCTGGAGCCAGGGTGGGATCCTGGCCCATCCCCTGATGGCCTTTGGTTATTTGCTCAGGAGCTAAACAGCCTGGCTGTGATTGTGGGAGGAGAAAAGTGGGGATGAAGAATGTGACAAGAGCCAGAGGAAGTGCGGGAGACCCGCTACCTCGTCTCTGCCACCTGACAGAGTCCACAGCTCCGACACATGGCCCCACCCTGCGCTCCGGGCTCCGCTCTACCAATACCCTCCAGCTCGAGCCCTGGGCTCCACACTGCTAGTAACCCCTGGGCTGACCCATAGCCTCCTGGCTCCCCCCCGTGGCCACCAACCCGACCCATAGACTCCCTGGTCTCCACACCTTGGGCTCTCACCTTTCACCCAAACTCTGCTCCGGCCCCATAATCCTCCTACTGTATCAGCTCTAGCCACCTAGCCCCCCTTTCCCAGCCCATGCTCCCCCAAAGCTCTGCCTGTCCCACAATCCCAACCTACAGCTTCTGCTAGGCCAGCTCTTGGCTCCCTGCCACAGCTCGGCTGGTGCCCCTCACTCCCAACCACATATCTCAACTGAACGGGACAGGCTGCCTGGGGATGGGACAGAGAGTCCTCTGGGCAATGGGCGGGGGACGAGTGTCCTGTCCTGGGGCCGGAGCACAGGGCGAATCACATAGGCTGCGTATGGCTGACAGAAGGGCGAGGGAGTCTATTACGCTGCTCCATTAGAATTAGTGGGCAGTGGAAACGAACCAGCCAATTCTCTGCCTCTTGATGACTTTTTGATGATGTTTTAAAGACTGAGTGCTGTGAAGAGCTGCCGAGCGGAGTGCGGCGGGTGCCTGCCGTTGTTAATGTGCGTTAACCCCGTGACCCAGCTCCAACGCACCCAGCAACAAGTCCTCCAGCCGAGAGTGAAATTAGCGAGAGCAGGAGATGGGCAGCGCCCGCAATTAACACTCACGGCTCCTGGGGAGGGCTCCAAGTGCCAGCACCAGGGAGCCCACACGGGAGCGGGGGGACGCAGTGTCCCCCGGAGCCGGCAGGCTGTCGGTGGAGTCAGACCCCCACTGCCAGGCAGGGGGTGCAGTCAGGCAGCGCACAGCTCCCTTCCCTTGCTGGGGGAGCCCAGCTTCCAGAGCGTCCGAGAGCTGGTGAGAGCACGTGGCAGCACATGTGGAGCACATCTGGAGCACATGGCAGCAGCAGGAGATGCTGGTGCTGGACTAAGCTTCTGTCACCCCCAGCCTTCCCGTCAGTCAGGGGAGCAGTGGCGTTTGGGCTGGGAATGGCCGTGGGGAGGGGGCCAGCTCTGGCCTGGGGGACAGAGGAAAAGATTAACAATGGGGAGTCAGGCGGCCTGGGCAGGTGGTAGGAATGGCCAGCCTGGGCCACCTCAATGGTCCAGCAAGTTCGGTGCTCTGCCCTCCCCCACAGCCACAGCCAGGTGCATCAGCGAGTCCATTGGCCACAGGGTCCGGGGCATTGACCTCCGGATGGTAAGCCCAAAGCCGGAGAGCAACTCCTCTGCCTGCGTGTGCCTGTGGCTGGGGCAGGAGCTACCCGGCCCTCGCCTGGACAAGCTACTGTGGGCGTGAACAGCGTGTCTCCACTGGAGCCAGTGTGCATCTGCACAAGGGAGCGCCAGAGGCAGGAGAGCACCCTCCATTCTGGCTTGCAGCATGCAGGGCACAGCCTGGGGGGCATGGGGTTCCTCTGGGGGCACAGGGCAGCACCCCCAAAGGAGGCTGTGAACAGCACCCTCTGGAGGTGCAGGATGGCATCCCCCCTCAGCAACACACCTAACAGACAATCCAGCTGGAGCGTCACGCCCACATCATGCGCTGCCTCCTGGGAGAGAAGCTGCTTCTGAGAGAAGAACGGCAGAGTGGCCAGGTTGGGTCAGACCAACGGCCCATCCAGCCCTGTTCCTGTCTCCTGGCGGTGGTCAGTGCCAGGCGCTTCAGAGGGAATGAACAGACCAGGTGATCCCGACCTGTTGCCCATTCCCAGCCTCTGGCAAACACAAGCCAGGGACACGTCAGGGCATAGAGTCCCTGCCCATGCTGGCTAATAGCCACTGATGGACCTGTCCTCCAGGAACTCATCCAGTTCTTTTTTAAACCCCATTATAGCCTTGGCCTTCCCAACAGTCTCCCATTGCCAAGTTCCACACCCTGACTGTGCTGTGTGAAGAAATAATTCCTTTAGTTTGTTTTACACCTGCTGCCTGTTTATTTCATTGGCTGGCCCCTAGGTCTTGTGTTATGAGGAGTAAATAACCCTTCCTTACATACTGTCTCCAGGCCAGTCATGATTTCATAGACCTCTACCACATCCCTCTTAATCTTCTCTGCGCCAAGCTGAAATGTCCCAGCGGAGGCTATTCCGTCCCCCTAACCATTTCTGTTGCCCTTCTCTTTACTTTTCCAAATCCAATACATCTTTTTGGAGATGGGATGACCAGATCTGCACAAGGTGTTCCAGACGTGGGTGTACCATGGATTTACATAGAGGCAACGTGGTATTTTCTGCCTTATTACCTAGCCCTTTGTTAACTATTCCCCACTTTCCGTTAGCTTTTTTGGGGATGTTTTCAGAGCACCAAGATCTCTTTCCTGAGTGGTAACGGCTAACTCAGACCCCATCATTTTGTGTGGATAGTTGTGTTTCTGTTTTCCAATGTGCATTACTTTGCATTTAATAACATTGAATTTTATCTGCCATTTTGTTTCCCAGTTACCCAGTTCTGTGACGCCCCTTTGTAATTCTTCACAGTCTGCTTTGGGCTTCGCTATCTTCAGTAGTTTTGTATCATCTGCAAATTTTGCCCCCTGACTCTACTTTTTTTCCAGATCATTTCTGAATCTGTTGAAGCGCACTGGTCGCAGTACAGACACCGCTATTTATGTCTCCCTACTCTGAAAACTGACCATTTATTCCTACCCTTCGGTTTCTATCTTTCAACCAGTTCCTGATCCAGGAGAGACCTTCCCCCTCATCCCACGACAGCTTACTGTGTTCAAGAGCTTTTGGTGAGGAACCTTGTGAAAGGCTCTTTGAGAGCTAAGTGCACCATATCCACGGGGACCCCTTCTCCACATGACTGCTGACCCCTCAAAGAAGTCTAGTGGATTGGCGAGGCCTGTCCCGCCCTCCCCACGAGTCGACTCCGCCCCCACCGCCTCCCTCAGGAACCTCCAATCCTCCTGCCAGTCACTCAGGGTGTCTTGGGCTGGGGGGGGCCCATTTGAATGGATCTAGGTCTAATGGTGCTGAGGGGAAGTGTGGTGCCATGGGGGCTGCGCACAGGCCTGGCTGACAGCAGCAGGAGTGGACCCTGTCTCCGGGCCCATCGGTCAGAAATCAACCCTCTGGCCACTGCAGCCGGTGTCCCCCCACAATCCCGGGGCAGAGGCAGGCTAGGGTCTGGGGCTGGCAGGAGGCTGTGGGGTGCCTGTCTGCAAGCTGCCACTGTCTCTCTGTCTCATGCTGAGGTGTTTGGGATATCAACAAATTAGCAGGCGCAGGGAAGAGAAGGATGCAGGCGCCATTCGTAAATGTCACTTCGCTGCCTCCTCATTTTGCACATCATTAAACCCAATCTTCTAACCTGCATTAGTGCAACGGGCCCAGGCCCCTCCGCAGAGACGCACGGCAGCAAACACAGCCATGGAGACCTCCACCGCGCCTCCCGCCACCCCAGGCGCAGGGCACCGGAAGTGCCCTGACTTGCCAGGCGTCCTATCCCCCGCCAGCCAGACCCCCCTCAGCACCTGCCTCCAGGGAGTTACGTGAGGAGGGGGTGCGCAGGGAGCCCGTGCCAAGAGGCACACAGTGGGTGCTGTGCACAGAGGTGGTGGGTCACCCCATGGGGGGCACAGTGAGAGGACACGGCTGGGGCTTGTATTGAGGGTCACAGAGGGGACGGGGCATGCCCAGGGACGAGGGGATTGTGCTGCGAAGCAGAAGAGGTTTGGGTGGAGGTGTGTACATGGCTGGGGAGCACACAGGGGGACAGTGTGAAGGTGTGAGGGGAGTTGTTCTGGCAGACAGTGGAGGTACACTGGTATGTACGGGGTGGGGTGCAGACAGTGGGGAGATGTAGAAAGGGGCACATCAGAGGGGTGAGACGTGCATGTGAGAGGCACATGGAGGTCGTGTGTGGCTGCCTGCCCTCAGAGGATGGAGCATGCAGGCCCATGCTGAATGGGAGGGATTCAGCAGTGCTAAATGAAGAGGCTCAGGGAAGGGGAGCGGGCAGGTGGCAATGCCTGTGTGGTGCAGACTGTAAACCCCGGCAATCTGGTAAATGCAGATCAGAGGAGTGTTTCCAGCCAGCAGAGATGGGCGCTCCCGACAGCTCCCGACAGCCTGCATTAATCACGCCCGTCGCCCCAACACAACTCTTTACTGGCCATCAATTTCCCATGGGTTTTAAAACTAAAAAACAAAGACAAAAGCGCGTCGTTTGGCCGCTGCTGAGAAGCACATTAAGGGGCTGTCTGCTTCTCGCCATGCACCCTGCATCACTCTTTAAGCACATGAGAAGTTCATTATCCCTGGAGCTCCAGCAGCCATGGGGATGCTGAGCTAGGGAGCGTCGCAAAGGTGCCTCCTGCCAGCAAACACACCTCGCAAGCTCACCCAGCTCCTCCTGGCTGCAGAGAGACGCCAAAGAGCAGCAGCAGCAGGGGAAGCCCAGGGCTTTCATCAGGGAGGCTGGGGCTACAGGGCAGGGCTCTGAGCGGGCAGCTCCCTGCCTGCTCCATTTGAGGCATTCAGTGCTGCAGGTTGGCACTGCTCCCCACCTTCGGGGGTGCGCTCCCACTGGCCAGCGCTGCAGCTCTCCGAGAGCCCCGCTTTCCTGCTGCCCCTGCCAGCCCAATGCCGTGCTTGCTATTTTGGTGGTGTGCCAGCAGCCGGACGGCACACGTGCCATCGTTTGTTGATGCTCCCTAGCAGCCTGACATGATGCTCTCTTTAACATGCAACCATGCACAAAAGCAACAGCTCGTTTGATTTATGATACTTCAGAACAACTAAGATTCAATTGCTCCGCACGTCCCCAGCTCTGATTACCTCCTAAATGAGATAAACCGATGGCAATTTATCCCCAGACCTCACCAGCTTTCCCAGGATGCTACCTGTGACACTTGCCCCAGCTGATGAGGACAGACACGCAGGGCAAGGGCTGTGGCTGAGAATCCAGCTCAGGAGAGAGGGCCTGTGGGCATGCAGCAGGGCAGGGCGAGGGGCAGGAGGGAGCAGGGGGCCAGATCCCCAGGCAGCAGTCTCCCACTGCCCAGGAGGGAGAAGGAAATAGATTCCAGTTGTCTCTACAGGAATGCTATTTGCCCTGCTGTGTTTTTTGCAGGCAGAGCCATGGGCATCATCACGCAGCACTGTGAGCGCCCCAGAGACAGCGGGCAGAACTGTTGGCAGACCCCTGTCTATGGCCAGCTCACAAGCAGCATCCTGAGTGCAGGCACTAATGCGATCCGGAGAACAGAGCTGGGACATGCAACCTGCTCCTACCTCAGCTCCTGGCAAGCCCCGCACAGCGTGTGCGACAGCCAACCTCAGCCTCGCTGCAGTCAGCTCTGATCCTTGCTGAGAGGGGAGCTCTGTCCCCTGCAGGCCCAACCCCGCCGCACCTCCTCTAGATGAGCCATCTGAGAGCAAAAGTCGTTCCCCTTCCCCAGCGCAAAAATGTCTCCATGCTCCTTGTCCGAGGCGGGACAGGCGTCTCATTGGATGCCGAGTGTACCCAGAGCCACGGTTAAAAGCCATCATTCAGGAAAGGCTACAACAGCTCCTGCGTAGAGTGCGGGGGAACCTAATGTGGGAGGAAGTCGTCCCACCCGGGGCTGGCCACCATCTGAGAGGGACTCCAGACTAATGCATGACCCTAAGATGACCATCTACACCAGAGAGCTCACAGCCGGACCACTGGCCGATCTCGCAAGCGGCGACATAATGAAACTACCCCAATGAGCTACGTCGGCAGGAGAGATGCAGCGCTTCCGTCAGTGTAAACTGTGTCCCTCAGGGGTGTGTCTTTTCACACCTTGAATTACAGCAGGAACGTGGCAGCGTGGCCCCAGGATCCACAGTGTGTCCTGCCCTCCGTGTGACTGCCAGGTGGCCAGCTCCATGCCCAGGGGCCAGTGCTCAGCGGTGCTGGCTGAGCAACGTGGAATGGGCGGCGTCTGGGCTGGTGGGAGGAGGTAACTGCCACTCACGCCCTGAGGAGGGCTGTGGAGCTGCGTGCGGCTCGGCTCAGGAGATTTCCCTGGAGCACAGATGTGACGAGAGAAATTTCCCAGCCATGCCACAGAAGCTGCCTTGGAGCGAGCAGAACAGGACCTACCACCCGCAGCCGCTGGGACTCCTGTCTGGCTACACTGGATGGCACTGACTACTGCCTCTTCAGAGGAACAGTCCCAAACGGCGCACAGCCTGGAGCACTCAGGCAAAGGTTTTGTGCTACACAGATAACGGAGCTGCTGGGGGTCTCCTGAACTTGAATCACACAGCCCTGTCTTCCCCTGCCAAGGTGTGAGGCGCAGAAAGACTCCTGGAACGAACCCAACATTTATGTGCTTGGCTTCGCTGCCTTCCCACTCTTTTTAACACAGGAAATTACAGAGAAATCAGAAATCCCACCATGTGGAACCTCACCCTGGTCACTCCAGGGTTAGGGCCTTTAGATCCAGAGCACAGACCTCTGCCCCTTCATTGAACAGGGTAAGTGGCAGCAGTCGAAGGCTGTTATCCTGTGGGAACCAGCACTGCAGGAGTGTGAGACACAAGCCAGTGGGTTTTGCAGCTGGT
Organism: Pelusios castaneus; assembly: GCA_007922175.1. Taxonomy (NCBI): domain Eukaryota; kingdom Metazoa; phylum Chordata; order Testudines; family Pelomedusidae; genus Pelusios; species Pelusios castaneus. The sequence continues at coordinate 400,037 of ML686091.1, forward strand.
AACAGAGGAATGTTTGGAGTTGGAAATCACAGGTTCCACTCCCAGCTGTGAGAGGAGGGTGGCAACTGGCTACAGACCATTCTGTCCCTCCCCAGTGCTCCATGCGTTACTCATGCCCCCACAGCCTTACCCATCCTCTGCAGTCCAGCGCCCCACTGCATCACGCCAGGCACCAGCAGGGTGAGCTCAGAGCACACAGGAGAAGAGTCTCCCTCCGCTCAGGGCAGTGACAAATGAAGTTTGGTACACATGTCTCTGGCAAATGAATGTTACTGTTGCTAAATGCAGGGTAATGCACTTTGGAGGGGAAAATTTTAGCTACTCATACAGGCTTCTGAATGAACTAACTCAATCCAGGAAAGGCACCAGGAAAGGGTGTCACTGAGAGCTCAGCGGAGGCCTCTGTGGTGCTCAAACAAGCTTACAAGGTGTCAGAAGGCCGAAGGGGTGTGATGGTAGATTTACATCAATCACCAGTGCAGCAACACCTGGATCCTGTGTGCAGCACTCACGGTCACCTCAGCTCAGAAAGGGTTTGCAGAACTCAGGGGGCTCAGAGAAGGGTTGAGGGCCTAGAAAACTGCTACGAAGAGAGACTGACATCTCGAGAGGAGATGGAGAAGATGGGACATACAAGGGGCCATAACGGGTAGGCAACCCCCGGCACACGGGCCAACAGCGGCACAGAAGCCCATTCGACGCGGCACTCGGCATCCTCTGTGGATACCGAAATTGCCACTCCTGCCACCACAAGACACTCCAAGTGGCTTCTTTCGGGGGCGGCTGCAGTGCGGAGGTCCCTGCCACGTCCACGCCCCAGGCATACCGTGTAAAGAAGCCGCCCAGAGCAGCTCCTCTCTGTGGTGTGCCACCAGCAACAGGAGTCACTCCAGGCAGCTTCCTTCCATGGCGTCGCTGCCGAGAGGAGCCCATCCAAGCGGCTTCTTTCCACGAGTGGGCTGTCGACCAGCTGAGGGTTGAGGGGGAGGGGCTGGGACAGGGGTTGGCAAAGGTTGCCAACCCCTGGGCTATAAAACAGTAAGTGGAGACTGGGAACCACTTTTCTGCCTGTCTCCCGACGCAAGACCAAGGGGACATTCCATGTAATTAGGTGGGAAATTCAAAACTGGAGAAATAGTTTTTCTCACAGTGCATCCTTAGATGGTGGAATTTCCTGTCCCAGGAAGTTGTGAGGCCAAGAAGTTTGCAAGAGTCAAAGAGATACTGGATGTTTGTATGGATAGCCAGAATTTCCAAAGCTGTCATAATTAACGCTAACCATTTTGGAAGGGATATTACACCACATACTTCAAGGTTAACTATGAGAGCTTGTGTGCAGGAAAAATTACTCCCCTCTGCTCCTGTGGGCTTCTTCTACAGTCCTCTGCAGGGTCTGATGCTGGCCCCTGGTGCAGGACACTGGGCTAGCTGGACGCAAGGTCGGATCTAGTCTGACCTGTGTTTCTCAGGCGCTGCTGAGGCATGGCGAGTAAAGGGAAGACAATGATTTTCACAAGGTCAGCAAAGGCTCCTTTCTGTCCCCAGGACAACTTCCTAGGCCAGAATTTCTCCTGGCAAACGTCAAGAGCCTACTCCAATAGCGGGAGGGCTAGACCTTCTCAGCACATTGGATGTCAGAGCTGTGTAACTCATGCATTCCTGAATGGCTGAACTTTTCTCAGAAACATAGCCTGAGGCAGCCAGATGCCGTCACGGAGTTTAAGGCCAGAAGACACCCCCAGATATATCACAGGCCAGGCCACCTATACCTGCAGGCAGCTGGCCACCAAGCCAACAACCTGAATCAGAGCCAAATACTGCAGCGCTCAAGAGACTAAACTGCTGCGTGCCGTAGGCCGAGAAAAGGAAAGGTCCAGTGCCCTAGGGCCAGAGGCCCCTCTCTGGCACAGAACTGAAAACAGGGTCTTACAGGAGAGAGTGTTTGGCAGCCTTTCCCCCGGGGCTCTCCCAGTTCTGCCCCAGGGGCCAGAAATAACAAATGAACTAACCGGAGCAGCAGCTGGCACTGAGGCATGTTCCCTGTTCCCAGCTGCATGGCGAAATTGGGGGAGAGCGTGCTGGACTAGGAGTTCATCTCTGGCAAAGGGTGGAGAGCCTGTTTGAGGAGACTCTTTGTCCTAGCGCTCTGGAGGGGCTCAGCACTCTCCCAGTTATTACCAGATGGGCAGGACCAGACGCTTCCTACCTTCTGCGGCCATGCTGGGGCCGTCAGGGCGGGCTGTCCCTGTGCTCTTTTTCCTGCGATGTTTCTTCCTGTTTGCATGTGGGGATGGAGGTGGCTCCAGCTTTGGGCTGGCGGTGCTGGAGAAGTTTGGGCTGGAACTGAGTGAATCTGCGGTGCCATTAGCTATGGGGAGAAAGAGAAAGGGTGATATAGAGAGATGCCAGTGTCCCACCATGCTCAGCCCCACCAGACGCCGTCTCACAGAGACGGCCTCAGGTACACCTGTGTCCCAGAGACGCCTCCAACAGCCCTGCCTGTGCCTGCCCCACAGAGATGACCCCAGACACCTCACCCTGACCCACAGAAAGGCTCCAAACATCCCCGCCTGCTCCCAGAGGACCCTGGACACTCTGGCCTGCTCAGAGCCACGCACTGCCACCCATCAGAGATGGCCCAGATCAGCCCACCCCCTCAGCGAGTCTGGCTATGCTCCAGAGGGAGGCACACCTGCTGGGAATCACTCCTAGGCCCTGCCCGCGGCTGGCAGGGACTATCAGTTCTAGGATGGCGCTGCTCCTGGGCTGCCACTCTCAGGGATCCAGGCAGGGTGGTCTCAATGGGCTGCCAAGACGGCGCTGAAGAAGAAGCCGTATCCCCGGCAGCAACGCACCAAATTTATCCTCAATCATACTGTTCCTTACAATTAATAGCAGAATTAGAAACAATCAGGGAGCTGCCTAATTACTGTCAATTAGAGCGCGCTAATCAAGCTCCGATCACACACACACACGCTGACGCTGCACTCACCATTAAATGTCAAATTTCATTAGAGACCAGCAACAAAATCAAAACCCTGACATTCAATTTCAGCAGCACACAGCGCAGGCTCCCAATCAGCATAAAAATGCAGACTCCGGGGAAGGCAGTGAGGTGCGGGAGCAGTGTGCCACGGTTAACCCTCCCGTCTCCCCGACCCCTGCAGCTGAGCTGGGACTCCGCTGAGTCCAGTCCCTGCGCCCTCGACAACCTCTCCCCTCTGATGTGGCTCCTGGCCCCCATTTGGGCCTTCGGCGGCTGGAAGAGATGGGGACACACTGTAAGAAGAGGCAGGGGGCTAGTGCAGGGGGCCTTGGGCTGGATCTCCAGACACACCACTCCTCCTCCTCGCTGTGCTATGTCCCACAAGGATACGTGGGCAAGTCACTGGGCCGGCCCCGTCTGTCTAGTCCAGCCAGGCTGTGATCTTCCCAGCACAGGCCACCTCGCCCTGCGTGTGCAGCCCCAGGCCAGGCACCAAGGTCAAACAGGGAACTCCTGGTGAGACAGAGAAGGCTGTGGGACCGTCTCGCTAGGTCGTGACTGGGGCATGTAACACTAGCGGGGACACTCCTGCTCTGCCCCCGGGCAAGGGATCGAAGGGACCAAGGCTCTGCCAGAGCGGCTCCCTCACAGACGCCTACAGAAGTGTCTCTGCCGACACAGGAACACCATGTCCCTGAATGGCGTTAGCTAACGCTCTGCTCTTCACTCAGCCCAGAGCAAGGCAGCTCTGTTCTACCAACGAGACTTCTCAGTGTAGACCAAGCACCTCTCACAGGACGGTGTCCCCAGTGCAGACGCGTTAGCTGGCTGCTTCCGCTGCAAATTATCCAGGGGAAATAATTCACAAAGTGCACAATTAAGGCATGAAACTGAATCAGTTCCCGTGTAAACGACTCACAGCAGGACAGGGAAACCATATCTTGACACTGGGAACGGCTCATCCCAGAGCGCATGGAGGGGAACTGCTGCGCCCGATGAAGGCTGAGACACGCACGCAAGCTGGTTCAAGGCCTGGTCTCCAAAGAAAGCTGTCTTGGTTTAATTAATGGGGCCATGTGAATGAAGCCAGCTAATGCCGCACCTCTATGAGTGTGTGTGTGGGGGACTCTCTTAGGGCAGCTGGCCCCTGGAATTTATGGGGAGATGGATATTTTTGTTAGCAGCTCAGTCACTTCTTGCCCTCCAGGACTCTGGGAGGTGGTTCCGTTCCTGGTAACCTGCTGCTCTTTATCAGCCCTCAGTCTGCAGGTCCTGGCCCGGCATCTCCCAACATCCGCTATGGTGCAGCAAAGTCGCACTTCACTTCTTTGCAACGTCTTTTGCCCCCGGGACTGAGGCCGCCTGCAGGTTCTCTTGCGGTGTCTGGCTGCAGATCCTCTCACAGATCGAGTGCCTCAGCTGCCCCAGTGCAGGGGAGTCCCACGACGCGTCCAGGAGCAGGGCTGTGATCTGGCTCCACTTGCCATCTCACCTTGCACCATGGGGCTGGCTGAGGGGGTCTACACTTCTGTAGGAACCCTTCCCCCCAACTCTTTCCACAGCAGGCCCAGTTCTGGGGCTAGTGCCCAGAGGGGGGAAGCAGCAGACAGTACCCCACTGTGCTCTGGCTCTGGGCAGGGCTTAGAGAGTCTCGTGCCAGCCCAGAACAGTCCCAGGACCTGCGAGGCTGAGGAGCTACGCCCTTCCCGGCCTGCCCTGCCTCCTCTCGTCTCTCCCGTGGCTGGTGAGGTTCTGCCTGTCCCACCAAGCTCTCAGTGGCTGGTATGCCCTGGCCAGGCGGCGTGAGGACTCCCTGAGGAGCAGACAGGCAGCGCTCAGTAGCTCCTTCAGACATGCTTAGCTCCGGAGCCAAGATCTCCACCCGCTCCGTGCCATGGCGACTGGCAGGGACTCATTCCCTATTTGTATCAATCTCGGGCTTACTTTGCATGAAATGAGTGCATTGCTCCGGCTGGCAGCAAACAGAGGCGGCTCCATCATGTGGAATGAGAAGGGAGGGCCAGCCTCTGCTCTGAGAGCTCTCTGCCCAGTGAGGGACCAAAGCCTCCCGTGCTGGGTCCCAGCCTCTGCAGGTCAGCTGCAAAGCCAGGCCCAGCAAACAGCCCGCAGCTTCCTGAGCAGCTCTCGCCTGTCCCTGTGGCCCTGAGAGCCCACCTGATGGGACAGGGCAGGGCACATATGTCACTAGCGCGTGTACGGGAGGGGTACATTCTGCCACAGCCCTCCAGCTCACCGACATGTGAGCGTGAATTCCAGTATGGCCTGATCAACTGGCCACTTCAGAGGACACGTGCGCACAACAGTTCACCTGCTCACAAAGGTTACAAGACGGCCAGCTTCCCCATGCACGGGGAGACAGACCCTGCGGAATCGAAGAGGGCAGCTCCTCCGTCCATGGGGGGACCCTGCGGTATCAGGGTGGGGGTTCCCCCACAAACAGGAGGAACCCTGCGGGAACAGGGAGGGTGGCTCCTCCATGGACATGGGGAAGCTGCAGGAATAGAGACTGTGGCTCCCCCACATACGGGCGGACCCTGGGGTATTGGGGTGGGGGCTCCCCCACGTATGGGCAGGAACCCTGCAGGAACTAGGACGGTGGCTCCCTCACCTACAGGGGGGCCCTGTGGCATCGGGGAGAGCTTGAGGGGATGGCTCCCCTCCCAGGGCTGGGCATGGAGCGCTCCAGGGTGGAACCGGTCCTCATGAGGCCGCGGCTCTCACTCACTGGCCGTTCCGGAGCAAGTGGAGAGTACCGTGGGACCTGGCCAGCCCCGCCACACTCGCTGTCCGACAGCGGGCGGGAGCACATTAATGCTCAGAGCTGCGCCCTTCCGCTGCCGTCGCCCGTGCTGCCCCATCAGCAGTAACAGTCTGATTAATTCGCTTCCAGCAGGGAGCTGATGGGGCCAATGATGGAGCCGCTGCATCAGGCGCGCTGAAATTGATAGTTTTTCACAGTTACAAATGAGGAGCCTCCTCAGCTGCAAATGGCGCCCGCACAGTCGGACTCCGGTAATGATCATAAAGAGGCTCTTTTTAAACTGCGAAAGCCCCTGGGACTGAGCGGGGGGGCGGCTGCCGCGCTAATGAGAACTACAAGGGGGCGAACAGGCATGGAAATGGCTCCTCCACTCTTGATGTGCATTTAACTGCTTTTTTAGTGCGGCGGCAGAGCCAGGAACGAAGGAGTGATGAATGCGGCACAGAAGCATTTATTTTCCAATTCGGCAAAGTGGCTACGTTGGGAAATGTATGAATTATTTTAATTCACTCAACTGTCCTGAAACATCAGAGAGCGAGCGAGGGAGCATGGGGGAGGCAGCGCTCAGCTAGCGTGTGTGAGAGACAGGGACTCCTCTGACTCACTGAACCAAGGGCAGAGGCCAGGCGGACACCGGCCCAGGGAGAACGGAGGAGCGCTGGTGGGCAGCCATCCCTGGTCCTGGGTGAGCAAAGGCTTGGCACATCAGCTGTTCCACCCTCCCCAGCAGGGCAGCTCGTGTGCTTTGCTGCCCAGCACGGGCCCTGTGGGGGAGCGGGCCCAGTGCAATGCCCCCTCCACACCGCTCAGGTCTCCTCGGAGTGCTACCCGGGTGCTCGGTGCCACGCGGCCCCAGGGAACAGCGAGCGAAGCATGGAGCGGTACTCACCTGGGGCTGGGCAGCTGCTGTGGATCACCACAGCCTCGTTCCACTGGTCCGCGCTGGAGACGGAGTAGGAGCGCTGGTGCAGGCCGTCCGGCTTGGAGCTGAAGCCCACCAAGTTGATGGAGCGTTCGGAGTGCAGGGAGCTGCTGCTGGTCGAGTGCGGAGCGCCTGTAAGACAGTTCCAAGCTCAGCACAAGGCTCCCTCTGACCAGACGGAAACACAGGCTTAACTCTGATTTGCTGTCGTGACCCTTCGACACATTCCCTCTGGGGCACCTCGACCCCTCTTCCAAGCAACCCCATTGCATGTGGCCAGACCCCATTCCTGCACAACTCCCCCAAACACGCCGCAGCTGGCTGCTCCTGACCCCAGGCACCGCAGCTGGTCCACTCCCGCCTGGGCACCAGCTGGGCAGCCTGGCACAGCCTCTCTGCCCACAAGACACCCAGAGTCACCTCCCAACATATCCCAGCTGGGCACCACCGACCCCCATAGCAACCCCCGTAGGGCATCACTGACTTTCTGCCTCTCACAACATGTCCCAGATCGGCACCATTCCTGGGGGGGGGGGGGGGGGGGGGGGGGGGGGGGGGGGGGGGGGGG
>ML686091.1:410309-420451 GCA_007922175.1 Pelusios castaneus
ATGGCTGTACATACATGTTCCATTGCGGTGGTGCCCACACAGTGACTCTTGCTGGAGTCTAGCTGGTACACAGAACCATCCTGCCAAAGGTCTTGTCCCCTCTCGGTGCTGCTCCAGTGGCATAGGGTTGTGTGGAATGAAGAGCAGCTGCTGCTTTACAAATGTCCATGAATAGTAGATTTCCGAGAGCGGCTACTAACATGGCCTTGTTGAATGTGCAGCGACTCTCTCAGGTGGGTGTTTACTTGATGGTAGATTTCACCAGAGATGACAGAGCTCTACATGCAAGTTCAAGAGCCCAACCTCTCCAGTAGGGAGATTACTCCATATCCATTTTGCAAATGGGGAACTCGAACTGTCAAGCCGTACCGACTAAATATGGCAATTAATTGGGACTGTATGAAATTTATTTATTGAAAAATTAAGGGAAGATCTCATGGCTGTGATAGCTGAGGGTCAGCTGGGAGCAAGAACCGGCAGACAAAGCATCTAATCTAGGACAGAGTCCATAACAATGCCAAGGAGTTTTCTGCTTCCTTCCCCCTCTGTCATCAAGAATCCAGTACAGGATAGGTGAAAAATTGTTGGAAACCACTGGATGGAACCTGGTGTTATCAATCAACACTCTTTGATGTAGTGATCAAGGAAACCATGGTTTGCCATAATAATCTGACTGGGTCTAACAAGCCCTTGTTTACAGGAAGGACATTTATTTGGCATATGCACTGTGGTCAAGCCAAGCCACAACATTCCTATCAATGACGTTCAAGGCACGAAGACCTCTGGGAAGTTGAGTAATCTTGCAGTCCTCAACAATGTGCGTCATGGTTTGTGGATGTCCACATCAATGTGGGACTGTCTCTAAAATGCCACTGAAATTCCACTGCAGCACAAATTCCATGTCTGGTACAAAACCGGTTCAGAAGGGTCCACTGCCTTCAGGGTAAATTAAGCCCAGATTGATGATGAGTGGGGTCTAAGACAAGATCATTATCTGTCACTTTCTCTACAGACATGAAGCTCGTCTCACATCCTCAACTGTAAATCTCTCAGCTTCCCTTAAAGTAAGGCCAAACAACGTGGTACAGAGGTGTGTAAAATGTCATAAGGGTGTGCTGGACAGGTGGTTGTCCTGGACCATTTTCACCAATGTTTCTAGAGTTAAGGCTATTCTTCTCATTAGGTCTTGGAAGGCCTTGTCCTCATCGAGATCAGTTACCGACAACTCAAGAACCACCATCGTGCTATAGGAAGTGGAAGAGGTCAGGGTGTTTTGTGGCCTGTGCTTCCTCACCAGATGGTGAGTCATTAATAAGAGCATCTCCTGTGAAACAGGCATCTCTGGTTCACCAAAGTGAGATCTGGGCCCAGATAAGGCAGCTGACCCTAGTCTCCTAGGACGGGACTGCCCTAAGGGCCTGAGTAGCAGCAGGGCTACTGGTATATATTTGGGCCCTGTGACCACGGTTTTGAATTTCTGCGAGTCGTCCTATCTGTGATGGTAATTACAGCCAGCTCTGAAGGGTCAGAATACCGTGAAGTGAACTCTCTCTGCTCTTCTTTAATGCTGAAGAGAAAAAGAATTCTCCCCAGGAAGAGGTGGACTTGCTTTTTATTCTTAGATCATTTACATCATCTAGATTGACCTGCTCGTGTGACACAGGCCATAAACTTCCCCAAACTAATTCCTAGAGGAGACCTTTTATAAAAACAGCCAATCCTGATTTAAAAACTGCCATTGCTGGAGAATCCACCAAGACCCTTGGTAAATTGTTCCAATGGTTAATTATCCTGACTGTAAGAAACATATGCCTTATTTCCTGTCTGAATTTCTCTAGCTTCCACTTCCAGTCATTGGATCGTTCTAGCTTTCTCTGCTAGACTGAAGAACTTGCTATCAAATATATGTTCCCTGGGCAGGTACTTACAGACTATGATCAAATCATCCCTTAACCTTCTCTTCAAGTTAAATAGATTGACTCCTGGAGTCTGTCATTATAAGGCAGGTTTTCCAATGCTTTAATCATCCTTGTGGCTTTTCTCTGAACCTTCTCCAATTTATCAACTTACTTCAATCACGGACAGAAAAAGTAGACCAGTGCTAAAACTACTTTCTATCTCTAGTCAAGAGTCTCCTCTTTGTGGATCCCAGGATCACATCAGCCTTTGGCCACAGCATCACAGAGGAACCCATGTTCAGCTGATTATTCACCATCACTCACAAGTCTTTTACAGAGTCACTGCTTCCCAAGACGGAGTCCCACAGCCCATTCCTGCTGTGAGCGCCTCTTTTTTCTGGCAATCATGAGGGTGCCAGGACTGGTATTGAAGGAAGCACTTTTGTGGAGGCCAATAAAGGTGACTCTGCTTCTCAGGAGGTAAATCCTTTAGCGCGAGATACAATCTCAGCACAAGTACCGAGGCTGATGTTTACCAATGGGATCGACACCACATGATGCATTTCATTGGAGTCAGTTCCGGAGCCTTTGGTGCTCCTGAAAAAAGAACTGCTATTATTGGATTGGTCCACACAAAAGTCATCAGCACTGGGGTCATCTGTACCATGAGGATCCTGAATCAGTCAGTCTGGTCTCAGCACAGGCATTCATGGAACTCTTTCTGGGTCTTGAGATACCTTTGCTCTTCGAGATGTGTACCTCTATGGGTGCTGCACTGTAGGTGTGTCTGTGTCCCTGCACTGCGATTGCAGAACTCTGGCAGTACTCTGTCCTGCCCACACATGAACCATGGAGGAACCAGGCTTTGAGTCGCAGAATCCACAATTTGGGATGGAGAGTGCATCTTTCATTCTGCACCAGGAGGTAAGGAGTGATTGGGAGAGCCACCAGAGGACATAGCGCCAGCTGTGACGGATAAGGGTACCAAGTCTGCCTGGGCAAGGTGAAGCAATCAGTATGTTTGCTTCCTCCTTATTTTCAACAGGACCTTCAGTAAGAGAGGGAATGGGGGAAAGGCCTAAAGAAGGCACTTGTCCCAAGAAAGGAGGAGAGTGTCTCCCATGGAGTGCTGTCCGATCCTCACTCTGGAGCAGTACTGTGGACGTTTCTTGTTCTGGTAAGTAGTGAGCAGGTCTATTACCAGTGTCCCCCATTGCTGCAATATGCTGCGTAGTATTACCGACTCTCTATTGCATTTGTGGTCGTATGGGAATTTGTGACTGGGGCTGCTGGCCATTGTGTTGTGTGTGGAGGCCACTGATACTAAGAGACTGTGGGAGATGCATCAGTACCATAATTTTAGTGCATCAGGTCCTTCCACCAGCCCAAGAATCATTTCACCTTGATGGGCCCGGACATGTTTGTTTATATTGTTTTTGTTTGGTCTGTAAATCAACTGAATCATGCCTGGAAGCTCTCATGCATAATCTGGCAGGAGCAATAACTGATGTGCCTGTGGCCAGGGTCCCCAGAAGCTGGAAGCAATGCCTGGCTGACATTTGTGGGCTGGATTATAGCATCTCTATCTATGAAGACAGATTGAGAAATGTGTCTTGTGGGAGGAAAACTTTCACCTGAATGGAGTCGAGGTCAGCACTTATGAATTCTAGCCTCTGTACCACTGTTAGGATCGATTTTTTGTTTATTGATCTGTAGGCCCAGATTCAGAGACGTGTCCCATTGTGGTCTGCGTGACTCGTTGGGTCTCTGTGAAGAACTGTGCCCTGAGAAGGCAATCGTCCAGGTTAAGACCTTGGAAAATACCCTGGGCCGATGAGAGGCTGAAAGGGAATACCCTGTACTGGTAGTGGTCCTGACCAAGGGTGAATCTGAGGTAACACCTGTGACTCCATATGATAGAAAAGTGGAAGTATGCAACTTGAAGGTCAAGGGCCTAGAACAAATCTCCTTCCTCTAATGCTGGAATGGTTGTTTATAGGGTGACCATCTTGAATTTCTGTGCTTTGACGTATCTGTTGAGTGCTCTGAGGTCCAGGGTGGGTCTCCAACTTCCCGTTTTCATTGGTATGAGGAAGTAGGAAGAGAAGTCTTCACCTCTGAGATGTTCAGACACAGGTTCTACAGCTCCTCTCATAAGGAGATGGTTTACTTCTTAAAATAGTAGATTCTCGTGAGAAGGTCCCTGGAGAGGGATCGGGAAGAGTGTTTGGGAGAGGGGAGAGAGAAGAAAGGGTTGCACCAATGAAGCCAGAAATGCTGACCTGGCTGCAGGGTCTGTTGATCCCATGTGCACCAGGGTCAGCGCCGATGTAGCCTTCCCTCTGGCAGATCATCTGTGCCTGTGCCCCGTGGCACTGGTACAACTTTGTCTGTGTCCATCAGGTCTCTGGGTGATCACCTGCCTCTCTTTTAAGTGCTTCAAAGTAGATTCCTTGAGGATCTGCTCCGTGGTTTTTCCAGGGACTGAGGTGAGGCTGACTGGCCTATAGGCCCCCAGATCCTCCTTCCTTGTTTTGAAGCTGGGCACTAGATTTGCCTTTTTCCAGACATCTGAGACCTCTCCCAAACTCCAACTCTGCAATCACTTTAGTCAACTCCTTCAGCACCCTTGGATGCATTGCATCTGGCCCCATGGACGTGTGTATGTCCACTCTTTCTAAATAGACCTGACCCTGTTCTTTCAGCACTGAGGGCTGCTCACCTCCTCCCCATTCTGCGCTGTCCAGTGCAATAGTCTGGGAATCGACCTTGACTGTGAAGACAGAGGCAAAAAAAAAAAAAGCATTGAGTACTTCAGCTTTCTGCACATTATCTGTCACTTGGTTATCTCCCCCACATGTTCCCTGACCTTTTTCTCATTACTAACATCCTTAGAAACCCTTCTTGTCCCTAGCTAGCTGCAACTCCAGTGCTGTGTAGGCTTTCCTGACTGCACTCCTGCACGTTCAAGTACTGAGGATGAACCTAGGGTTTAGCTGCTGGTACCAACCACAACTTTGTGAACTGTGCTTTTCTCGCAGGCAGCAAATGCTTTGCAAGTGCCTGTCAATCACTAGGATAGATTCCAAAGCAAATGAGGCACTTTTTGAAGCCTGGAGAGCCAGGCATACCCTTGTCCAGGGAGTCCCTTTCTTCTTTCTTGTCTTTCTTCTTTTTTATGGGGGTGGAGGGGGCATGGCCGACAAAAAATGAACAAGGTAAAAAACAAGAACAAGAAACGCTTTAAGTAAAGCTAAAATTAACAAAATTGAAGGGAGTTAACTGTCTGTCAAGGGACAGCTCTGAACTTGGGCTCTAGCCAAGGGTGGTTGAGAAGACACTGAGGAGGGAATGCCAATGCACACTGGCTGGCCTTGTGACATGTGGAGACCACTGCGTGCACAGGTGGAATGGATTGCTAGCAAAATTCTCCAGTCAGCAATGCGGAGGAGCAGGCACACCTACAGTGGAGCATCCACTGGGGTGCTACTCAAAGAAGAAGGCATAGCTGGAGCTCTTCCCAAGGAGATCACAGCTGATGTTTCTGCCCTGGGCAAATCAGGGTCAGAGGCTGGGCACATGGTCTCTTCTAGAAGCAGCATTTTAAGGCAAGATTCTCTCACTAGCTGGATCCTCTTTTTACAAGATTTACAAAAGGCACCTTTGTCAGCAAGGTGCCCTGAGCCCAGGCAAATCAGGCACCCTGTGCAGCCTTCGCCTTGCTTCGTAAGATAGACAGCTCTCACATGCTGGGGGCTTTTGCTCAACCAGAACAACTGCAGTCTCACTCACCATCCCCAGGGAGGAAAGAAAGAGTATTTCCTAACAAAGAAATGGAAATGCTGGGCAGAGCAAGGGCAGGGCTGGCCTCATATCTCATCTCCTGCTTGTGGATTTCGTCAGCTGTGTCACAGACGGCTGCCTGGTCAGGAAGGAGGAGAATGGAGAACTGATTCAGTTCCAAGGGCTCTAGGACCACGACAAGGTGATGCAGTGGGATCAGAGGCTGCTGCAGAGTGGACATCCCACTACTTGTGGCCTGTAGAAGAGCAATATCCTGGACATCTGAAACCAAACGTGGCTGGAGTGGCCCCGGTGCTGACTTTCCAACACCTTCCCCCGCCCCCACCAAGGGGAAGGCGCAGAGGTGAGTGGGAAAAGCTGCTTATGTCAGGAGATGCAGCATTTTTAGTGAGCAAAATATGATGTGCTGCGTCTCTGAGTAGGCTTGGTTTGTTCTGCCCCTCCAGAATGGGTCCAACCTACTATCAGTCCTAGTCTCAGTGATGGGACTGTCGAAACACCTAAGGGGAAGAGATGGGTGCAAGGAGGATATGGGTCCTTTCTTCATGGGATCCAGCAGCAATAATTCCCAGCACAGCCAGGACCTGCTCCTGTGAGCCAGGCTGGGTGAGCTATACCCAGAGATGACAACGTGTCTGCGCTCGGTTCTCCTGCCAGTTGCTCCTGTCTGTGAGGGCCCAATCGATTCACAGTGGAATAGATTGGCACAGGAGGACTCTCTGCTTCTCCCAGTGCCAGACAGAAAAGCAACCTGCTGCTAGGAGCAGCTGGATTGACTTATTTCTAGAACAGCCACCATTGCCAGAGCAGCATCTGAGACAAAGCCGGGAGCCCACACAGACCATCAGTCTCTGGGCGGGGCCATGGCCCTGTTGGGTAGGTGATGACCTGACCTTGACAAGGTGCCATTTCACATCCTCATCTCCAGTCCCAAACCAAAGCCCAGATTCTCGGCATCTCCTCCAATAACTGAGACACCTCCATGGTCACGAAGGCCAAGAGATCATAAGCTGACACATGCATCATCCTAGAACGGACACTACCCCCGAGCCAGCTGGAGCTGTGTAGCCTGCTCTCCGAAGCACAGTGATGGACACAGCTCATGAGAATGCTCAGGACCCTCAAACAGGACAGGACTCAAACCACGGGGACCCCCTGAACCCTCGCTGGCTCTAGTGAATACCCACTCAGTGCAAGTTGGCCAGCCAAACCATGTTTCTCTTCTGCACTGTGGTGGTTTAGTCCCAGGCATGCACTGCTGGAGTCATATGGATAACACGAATATAAGAAACAGAACTTTAGATGGAAAATCAAACTTCCTGCTTCGTGCCTTAAGACTTCATGACTATTAGAGATTAGGGTAAAACCTTCATGGAGTGTGGGAGAGAGGCAGATTATGCCCTATCTGCCATGGTAGGGTTCTTGCAGTTCAGGCTGAGCTTCTGGTGCTGGTCAGTGTCAGAGACAGGGTCCTGGGTTGGAAGACCCACAGGTCTGAACAGAAAGGATGGCTTCGTGGAGGTGGTGTCAGACTGGGACTGAGGAGAATTGGGTTCTCTTGGGTTGTGACACAATCTTCCTTTGTAATACTGCCAACTTACATACCCCAAACTTCTCAGAGGTGGCCACTGTGTGTTCCTCATTTTCTGGGTGACCCCTAGGGCCAGAGATGCAGAAGTGCTTAGTCCTCATGACTGCAACCAAAGTCAATGAGTACGGCCCACTGCTGCTGTGCGATAACGCTGCCTGCTCATCACTCCTCTTTCCCCACTTTCACTCCATTGCTGGCCTCTGTCTGCCCCAATCCCTTCTTCCCACCCGTCTCTGCGCCCTTTCACCCCGCTCAGCCCTGCAGTGCACAGCTACTTTACTGTGGTGAATCAAGTCCCAGGAATGTCCAGTTAGGGTTAATGATGACTGTGGGGTCAGAGAAAATCTGTCTCTGGTTTTCCATCAGGGAGAGTGGCAAGAGAGGAGGGGGCTGACACCAGCAGCTGCAATGCTTCGTTTCTCCCAGTGAGCATCCCTCTGTGCAGGTTCTTAATGGCTGAAGGACTCGGCGGCTACGTCTACACTGGCGAGTTAGTTCGAATTAAGCCTCCTTCATTGGAACTAACTAAAGCCCTGGCTACCCTAGGCTTTCATTGGTTCGAATTAAGGGCTTCCTTCATTCGAACTAATAAGTTCAAATAGGGTATTCGAACTAAGGGGTTAATTTGAACTAACTAGTTCGAATTAACCAATGTGGCCATGTTAATTCGAACTAATTGCTTAGTTCGAACTAACCAGCCCATTGAAATCAATGGAGATCACTAATTCGAACTAAGGAAGTGCCATGAATGGCACCTGCTTAGTTCGAAATAATTTTTTCTAGTTCGAATTAAGTTAATTCGAACTAACTAATTTGAACTAATTTTAGTAAGTGTAGACGTAGCCGGTGTGAGGAATCTTGAGCGCCAGAGCACAAGAATGTGCGAGAGACAGAGCTCCTGGTGTAGACACACTTAGATCAACGGAAGAATGCTTCCACGGAGCTAACAATCACTGCTCAGAGAGGTGCCCCTTGTGGCAGGCTGCGTGCACACTACGGGGTTTCAGCACCATAGCAAAGCTGCAATAGCTAAATCGCTGTAGGTCTAGTGTAGATGCGGCCTAAGCACCCAGTGAAGGAACTTCTGGATCCAGCTGTAGGATCTAGGCTATCCCCCCAACTCTGAGAGAGCAGCCTGGGCAGAAAAGCAGTACCACAGTAATTCTCTTCCTGCAATAAGAAACATGGGACCCATAATTGCCTCGTCCAAGCTGGACCTGCAGAGTCATGTGTGCAGCCTGGCCTGACCGAGAAAAGGGGAAAGAGATCCAGAAAGTCCTGGCAGAGCAGAAAATTGTCTGACAGGGTCCCAGTCTCCTGCTCCACTGGTGCAAAACCTCAGGCCTTTGGCACTCTCTGGTGGAGTGAGCGGGTGAATCTAAGGTGACCCGAGAGGCGAAGAGACTCTCTATCAGTGACCCTGTGATGCAGCGTGTCCATGTGCAACTCCTCCCCCCGGCACAGGAACGGCTGAGGACACAGAATCATAGAAGTAACGAGAGTAACACAGCTACCCCTCTGGAAATCACAGGAGTGTCAGACTTGAAGGGACCGTGAGAGTCTCCCAGTCCAGTCCCCTGGGCTGACGGCAGGACTACGTAACAATACGGGATTACTGATGGCCTAGCCCCACAGAGGAATCCTTTTCCAGGTTCCTCACGGCAAATCAAGCAGTGCTTGTAAGATCTTGGGCCACGGATAATGCTTTCCTAAATGCGGGCAAAGCACTCACACACCAGTGAGCCTGTAGAAAGAAATGACAAGTTCTGCTATGTGTGTTTGTACGAACTATAGTGTGAGTGCAGTACACATGTAACTTCACTCATGGAGATGGGCTCTGTAAGAGAATGCCGACTAGAGAGATGGTGGAAATAGCGGTGCTGCCCACTCTGCTCTGAATAGCATACGCATAGCAAACGAATTCCATCTGCAAGAACCCCTAAACCTCAGCCGAAGCTTCCTCCCCAAGCCTGGCCATGCTCCGAGTCTCCTCTGCCCCGTCCCTAGTCCCTCTGCCTCCAAAGGGTGCTCCAACCCCTCTCCTGTCTTGGTGAGGTTGACACAATCCGACCGCTAGGATGACGCAGCAATAATAACCTTGCTCCTCCCTGTAGCCACCAGAATGACTCAACGGAGAAGCTCTGCACCTGAACAACAGGTGAAGATGCCACCTTGATACCCCGTGATAACCTTAACGGGTAGCATGCTTCATCTAAAACCTGCAGTGTGCTGCCTCTGCCATCTCACACGAACCTCAGAAATGCCCTGGACTGAGAGCGTTTCACGGCTAAGAGCAACCAGCTTCTTCAGTCACCAAGAAAACACTGACTTCTAGAGTCACAAGTATCTGCTATTTCAGCTGTCCGGAGAGAGATGGAATGAATCCGTATGGCTGTTCCTATGTTACTGGACTGTCCTGTACGGCTACTCCTATGTTACAGGACTGTCCTGTACGGCTATTCCTATGTTACTGGACTGTCCTGTACGGCTATTCCCATGTTACTGGACTGTCCTGTACGGCTATTCCCATGTTACTGGACTGTCCTGTCCTGTCCTGTACGGCTATTCCTATGTTACTGGACTGTCCTGTCCTGTACGGCTATTCCTATGTTACTGGACTGTCCTGTCCGGCTATTCCTATGTTACTGGACTGTCCTGTCCGGCTATTCCTATGTTACTGGACTGTCCTGTACGGCTATTCCTATGTTACAGGACTGTCCTGTACGGCTATTCCTATGTTACAGGACTGTCCTGTACGGCTATTCCTATGTTACTGGACTGTCCTGTACGGCTATTCCTATATTACTGGACTGTCCTGTCCTGTACGGCTATTCCTATGTTACAGGACT
>ML686091.1:425451-439307 GCA_007922175.1 Pelusios castaneus
CTGTACGGCTATTCCTATGTTACTGGACTGTCCTGTACGGCTATTCCCATGTTACTGGACTGTCCTGTACGGCTATTCCTATGTTACTGGACTGTCCTGTCCTGTACGGCTATTCCTGTGTTACTGGACTGTCCTGTCCTGTACGGCTATTCCTATGTTACAGGACTGTCCTGTACGGCTATTCCTATGTTACTGGACTGTCCTGTCCTGTCCGGCTATTCCTATGTTACAGGACTGTCCTGTCCGGCTATTCCCATGTTACAGGACTGTCCTGTCCGGCTATTCCCATGTAACTGTCCTGTCCTGTACGGCTATTCCTATGTTACTGGACTGTCCTGTACGGCTATTCCTATGTTACTGGACTGTCCTGTACGGCTATTCCCATGTTACTGGACTGTCCTGTACAGCTATTCCTATGTTACTGGACTGTCCTGTACGGCTATTCCCATGTTACTGGACTGTCCTGTCCTGTACGGCTATTCCTGTGTTACTGGACTGTCCTGTCCTGTACGGCTATTCCTGTGTTACTGGACTGTCCTGTCCTGTACAGCTATTCCTATGTTACAGGACTGTCCTGTCCGGCTATTCCTATGTTACTGGACTGTCCTGTCCTGTCCGGCTATTCCTATGTTACTGGACTGTCCTGTCCTGTCCGGCTATTCCTATGTTACTGGACTGTCCTGTCCGGCTATTCCCATGTTACTGGACTGTCCTGTACGGCTATTCCTATGTTACAGATGGGGAAACTGAGGTACAAAAGGAGAATGGGAGGTTACGTTCTTAACGTTCTTTTTTTGTCCCTACTGGTGCTCTGCACCAGGATGTGTCCACCCAATCAGAGATTTTGTCAGTAGTGTCCAGCCTACAGATCTTTGCACTGTGGTGGGAGGGTGTATCGGGAAGGGTGGCCCTGCCATGGCTTCAGTTCCATCCGGGGAGAGAGACTCTGAGGCGGAGAGGAAAGAGAGTGGTTAGAGAAGAGCCCACAGACACAAAACTTCTCAAAGAAATCAAGTTACTCTACAAGGTAAGCAACTTCTCCTCCCTCCAGTTCCTGTCCCTATGGGTGCTTCACCACAGGAAGTGCCCAGTAATACCCAGTTACTGAGCAGGGGTTTGGTGAGATCATAGAACAGTATCACCAGAAGCTGTGTCAGCTCTGGAGGCCGGCATGAGAGCGTAATGCAGGGAAGTGTGCACTGAAGGCCAGGTGGTAATCTGGCAGATATCTGAGACAGGTACATTTCTTCATCAAGGCTCCAGAGGCAGTCTGGGCCCTGGTGGAATGAACAATCACCCGAGCAGAGAGGCACACTCCAGAGGCTTTGGAACAAGTTAAAACGCACCCCCAAAACCCACCAAGACAGTCTCTGGATGGAGACCGGGTGCCCTTTAATTTGCTCCATGACAGATATGAAGCATCTATAAAAGCCATGAAGGACTATAACGCCTTGTCAAGGTGCAAGCAGGGCTCTCCTTATTTGTGTGTGTGGACACTCGCGTCTCCTCTCAGAGTGAGGCTCAGGGTAACACTGCTACATGAACATCCCCATTAATGTGGAACTCTAGAGAAATTTTAAGCAAGAAATGAGAGTGGGGAACATAATATCACTGGGTTGTAACAGAAAACCACATACCATAAAGGTTCCGAGCTTCCCCGCCCTTCTGGCCACAGTGAATTGGCTACAAGGAATGACGTCCTAAGGGACAGATGGAAGAGGGAACAACTCCCCATAGGTTCAAACAGGAGTTTCCCAGCTCGCTGAGGACTAAATTGAAGTTCCATGGTGAAGTAGGTTCTTTGGCAGGAGGAAAAGATTGAAGAGGCCCTTAATGAACCTTGCAGTGGTTGGGTGACCAAAGACTGACAATCTATCAATGGGGGTGCACGAGAAAAGCTGTAATGGCAGCCTGGACACTTCAAATGAGTTCAGCAATAATCCCATGGCTCTTACATTTAGAAGGTAACGGAGACTGTCTCTCAGACTGATAGACTGCAAGGTCAGAAGGGACAATGCAGGCCACAGAACCTCCCCCACCCCTCCTGCAATGTCCGTAAGGTGCGACTCTACACGAGGTACAGGTTGGAGGCTGCACCAAACCTGAAAATGTTTCCATTTCTGTAGCTGGTCTTCGACTACAGAGCAGTACTGCCTGGACCAAGGGCGAGCAGTCACAGTCTATGCCAGAGAGCCAGCTAGAAGCCAGGCCTTGAGGTGAAGTGACAAGAATGTAGGGTGGACGATTGGTCCTGACTCCTGAGTGAGGCAAGCCACTGTCAAAGGAAGGCAAGGAAGTAGTTATAGGGACAGACAAATCAGTCTGAGAACCCTACTGGCCTTGGCCACAACCGTACTGTGAGGATGGCTGCTAACTAGCACCCGACCTCCCCGCAAAATCAATCATATGCTCTATCCTTCAGAACACCACACAGAGCACTCCTGAGACCCAGGGTCGAGAGCGAAATGCCTGCTCCGGGAATCCACGACTGTGCCCTGCAGTCCTGGTAAGGCAATCTCTGAGATCTCTATGCACCAGTTCCATAGATTCTGCGCACACGTACTGGGATCTGGTTCCTCCTTGTCCATTTCTATAAGATACCGTTGCTCCACGCTCCAGCACCGTTCGTACTGAGTGGCCTTTGACACGGAGTGGGAAGTGATGACAGGCATAATGGACTGACCTGGGCTCCAGTATGTTGACATGGAGAGTCTCTTTGCAGATGGTCCATTATGTGGCCCTGGAGCTGAAGGCAAGCCCTCACTGTGGTTTGCAGGGTCTGTTGTATTAGGGGAATGTGGCTGGATATTGCAGGGAATCTGTCCATGGGCAAGTATGCTCCGGCTGTGGTGGAGTCCAGAGTAGCCCCACTGAAGTGGGCTAGCTGCACGGTATGTCTGTAACCTTCGCTGTGACAAGGAGGTGGCCCAAGGAAAGGACACGGGATAGGGCTTTCCTGCTTGTTGACTGCACCTCAAGAAATGGAGAAACCTTCATGAATCAATCATCCAGCCAAGGTAAGAGGATTATTCCCATCTGATAGAGATGGGCTGCGATGGCCGAGAGGCCTTCGGTAAGGATCTCTAGGGTAGTGGAGAAACTGAACTGAAGGATGTGATATTGACAGTGGTCCTGGCTAACCACAAAATGTAGGAAATGCCAATGCAAGAAATTTCATGGAAATAAGTGTCCTGAAGGAGGGAAACAAACCAATAGCCCAGATCCAAGGAGGACAGACCTGAATGGAGCAGGCTGTTGATATCTCCTCTGGGATCCAGCTGTTAGAGGGATGAAGCAATCTACATAAAGGTGGTACAGCTTACGATCTGCAACAGGAGAATTTGTGGCCCTCAACAAACAGGTCAAAAGAATTCTTTTTTGGAAGTCGCTGACTGCAATAAACCTGTGAAGGACAGCCCTTTCTTTGGGAATCTGAGTTTCCTTCTGGGAGGTTCAGCTGGTCTCGTGGGTTGATCATGGACTGGGAGAGACCACTGAACTGTCTGGAACCTACTATATTCTTTTTGCCACAAATGCGTAGATGCCAACGGGTCACAAAGACTGTGGTACAAGTGAATGACTTGGGCCCCTCAAAGGGACGGTCCTACACAGTGTTTGGTGCATCCCACAGGAGGCTAAGGCAATCGACTGCAGGAGCCACAAAGCTTGCAGATGGATCAGCAGCATCATGCAAGGCCTGAAAAGAAGCCCTGGCAATCATCTGCCCAGCTGTGATGAGCCTGACATTGCCCCTGCAGACCCTGTGGCGGAGTTCAATACAATACCAGCATCGGGAATAACTTGGGAAGCCATATTTTGTCACCAGGGCTCGACAAGTGGCCTCTCTGAACTGCAGAGGCAGAGAAGTAGTTTCTGCAGCTATGAAGTTCTCTCCATTTCAGCACCTTGTCAGAGGGCACTGATCTAGGCTGGTGCTGTCTCTTCTTTCATTCACAGTCTCCACAACCAAGCAGAGAGTGCAGAGAGACAGAAAAAATCCTCGGAGCCCTTGGGTGGGATACAGATCTTTTTATAAATCCATTTACAAGGAAGTGAGCCTTGTAGCTGGATTTTACCACATTAAGGGGGGGGGGGGGGGCACACCATCACCAATGGGCAAGGTGATTCTGCCTGGGGGAAAGGAATGGAAACTGTCCAGAAAGGAATGTGGGCTCCTGTATCTCTTCCTATGAGATATGCAAGGCCTCTCTGATCTGTTTCATAAGGTCTTGGAAGGCCTTGAATCACCAGCATAGGATGGCGGAGGAAGGGCATAATAGCTTTATCTGGCGAGGAGTAACATTTGGGGGAGGGTGGTGTCTCTTCTTCCATACCTTGGTCCTACTCCTCTGTAGTTGCCTCCTGTGGAGCAGGACATGGAGTCAGCAATTGCTGCTCTTGATATGACCTCTACAGGTTTCCCTCATGTAAGAGCTGTTCTCCTTGGGAGGCCTGTGGGTTCCAGTAAGCCCACTGTGGTGGGGGGTAAGGAAAGGGGGGAGAACCCCAAGGGTGTTCTTCTCAGGGTGTGCCTTCTGCTGCGAACTTCTTCAGGTTGCATGCCGAGGAAGGGAGACAGGAATGGGAAGGTGGACGAGCCATATATAGACACCTAAGAGCCCGGTGAAGTGTCATCTCCTGTGTCCACTGGAGAGGAATGTGGTGCCAAAGGTCATATCAGTACTGGGACAGGAACTGCACGAATAACTAGTGGTCACGATTTCGTGGGCAGATGAGTCAGGTCCAGAGGATTCATCATTACAGGTTGGAAATTCTTCTCTGTACCTCTCAGCAGAGGTGGTTTTAATGGTCTTTGTGTGGCTGGTGACCGCACAGGTTCCAGAGATCAAGTCACTGTAGAAGACTGCCATAATCCAGATGGATAAATTGACTCCAGAAGGTAAATCAAATAGCAGAGGGAAATGTCTCCTTGTCCGCCTCGACAGAGGGGATTCAGGGTCTTTCAGGTGTCTGGGGAAGGTACCAAAGAGTCTGGATAGTGGTCCTCAAGCATTTTCACACTGGGAAGTACTGGAGATGGTACCAAGGGAGAAGTCCATGTGGTTGCCTCTGTGGTCTGAAGATGATGGCACTGGTGATGATGGCTTAGCCTCAGAAGAGTCCTTGTGTTTTTGAGGCACTGAATTTGGTCTTGATGCCAATGTTCCTGGAGGCTGCTTATGGAACGGCCTCTTGGTCCGCATCGGTCTTTAAGTTGGTGCCAGGGTTTTGGTACCAGAGAGGGTAGAAGCCTCAGTGAGGTCCATGCTACAAAGAAACATCTCCTTAGACCCAGACCGAGAGGGGCACTTTCCTTTCCTCTTGGTTTCTCAGAATGGAGTCTCTTCAATGCTCTGGAGAACTCTGAAGGGCCCCCAAGGTCTTTGCTTTCCAGAGCAGAAATGGTCCCTGGGGCTCTCTAGGCAATTCAATCTGATCTATGGGGGTAGAGGGCATCAGACCACCTATGTCTCAGAGAACGCTCCATTAGCAAGCGTTCTAGTTTGTCCTCAGTTTTCTAGAAATATTTTTGGATATGAGGCAGACCTCCCTTTGGGAGCAGACATGAGTATCCCCAAGGCAGCGGAGGCCACTCGCATGTCTCTCGCCGTTGGGAAAAACAGTAGTGGCAGATCTGACAGGGTTTGAAGTCCAGGGGCTGGGGCAGTGGCAGATCCCCCCCTGCAGAGGAGAACAAGGATGTGTAGGGCGTAGGTGTGGATAGAATCTCTGGTCCAGAGCATGTGGGCGCACACACAACCTGGCATGCGGCGTCCACAGGGACAGTGATTTGACTGGAAGGAGGGCGCACAGGCACACAGCCTGGCGCAAAGAGTGACTTGAGACGAGCCGGCTTTTGTGAATCACACTCATAGACACCCATTTATCCCCATTCATTGTACAGGGAGCCTCGGCGCCAAACGCTGCCTAGGGGATCCATAGTTATTCCAATGATTTCCTACCTGCCATCATGCTGAGCATTGCAACACCTAAACCCCTTTGTGCACGTGGGCCTTATTCCCAGTCTCCAGAATGTGGCCGACAGTAACTCCCTACCTCCCAGGGCTGTTGTGAAGATAAATTTGTTAATGCTAATGAAGCCCTCAGACACTATGGTGCTGAGCAATAGAGCAAATTGCACAAGGGTATCACCAATTTTGCATTCAGTGCCAGGTTTGGATGGTGTGCAGGTAATCAGCCCTGGGGAGGATAAAAAGAAATAGTGATTAGCTTCCACTCAGTGAGCATCATCCACTTAGTGCCCTGAATGAGGTGGGGTCCTGCCGAAAAACACCACGTGCTCACATCCTTAAAGATTGGCTCAGGAGCAGCTGCCCAAGGGGCTGAACGAAGGATGCGTGGTCAGCCTCAGTTCCAACACTGCCTAATTTTGCCCACTCGACTTTGCAGCCCTAACAGCTACCGTTAGCAAAAGCTCCGTTATTACTACTCAGATTGCAACAGCAGCTAACGCTCACTTGGTGCCTTCCAAACACATGGCAGGCTCAGATGGGGCCTGAAGGCACAGTTGAGCTACTGCCTACTAAAGAAACAGACCCTACTGGTCAGAGGCACTCACCTGAGCTCTGGTTACCTGCATTAGGGCCGAAGCCAAGTCTCTGCCTAGTGAGAAAATGAAGGCACCCTTTGCTCTATACGGTGGGCCACACAGGCATTCACTACTGACCATGAGTTAAACATGAGCTGCAGCCGTGATCCCAGAACCAAATCAGCCCCTATAAATCGCGGGGAGGAAGGAGCTGAGACAGGCGAGTCCCTGTCTCCAGGGAGATGCTGCGCGCAGCTCTGGGCACCTCATTCCCAGCGAGATGTTGCCAAACAGGAAGGAGTTGCAAGGAGAGCCCTCACACACTGCCCCACAGGCAGGAGGAGCCAGAGGGACAGAGGACCTGTCTGCCCCAGCACAGTGACAATTGGTGTGATGGGTTAACTCTGGCTCTTGAGCAGGCTACCCGATTTTGCATGTGAGCCTGGACTGGGTAAGAGAGGAAATGGATCTCCCCCAGCCGGGGTGGCAGGACAGGGTCAGGAAGGGAACATGGCTCCCGGAACCTGGCTGGGAACGAGCAGGCAGGGAGAGAGATGGGCTCTTTGGGATTTCCACTCAGCGCCGCAGCTGTGTGTTGCTGGAGATCGTCGGGATGGTGCTGCTTTTCCTGCTGGCTGGCTGGGAGCCTTCAATCCTTCCCAGAGTGGGAGAGGTCTGGCATTTGGGGACCAGAGCTGCTACAGCATGTGGGGGCGGACCTGTGAAATGTGCCTTGCTGGCCCCAGGAAACGGTTCCTGTGCCCTGGCCCAGCCCACTCTGCAGGGGGAAATCGGCAAGAGTGTTCTTTGGGACACCCCGTTTCTCTGACTCACTTTAAATGCCAAGTAGGGGAGAGGGAAGATTTCGTTAGGTTCTGACCTTTCTCGTGCAGCAATGAAGCCACACTGCTTGCTCCTCTGAGCCCCACCAGTCTCTTACACCTCCACGGTTCTTCCTCGGGGCACAGGCGAGGCAGACTGGTTCTCTGAGTTTCTCTTGCGCAGGGCCCAAACACTGGTTCTGTTAGCAGGAGGCAAACACGGGCCCACTCTGGCCCGGCAGAACAGGCTGCACCAGCTGTGATCAGTGGAGCCACGTGGGATGAGCTAACAGGCCTTTTCCCAGCAATGTCCTAGGCCACCCGGCCCCATGGTGCGCTTTCAGCCGCCTCTTCTTCCCTCA
This sequence comes from Pelusios castaneus, assembly GCA_007922175.1. Taxonomy (NCBI): domain Eukaryota; kingdom Metazoa; phylum Chordata; order Testudines; family Pelomedusidae; genus Pelusios; species Pelusios castaneus. The sequence continues at coordinate 433,185 of ML686091.1, forward strand.
ATGTCACTGTCCCCCACAGAGAGCAGCGTGTGCCAGGGAAACAGGTTTTCCCTTTTCTTTGTTAATTCTCCCCTCATTACATTTGAAATTCCACAATCAGTGTGCACTGTAATTGTCGAATTTGATGCTAATGATTAATGAATTAAACATGGATCCATCAATTAGTCCTCGGAGAATAATTCTGCATAAAGCAGCGGATAATGTAATTACAGTAACAAAGATAATGAGATGTTAACATCGACGGAGCCCGACGTGACATGTTCACAGCAGGCTCAGCAGCCCCAGCCCGGGGGAGCCAATCCCTCACTTTGCAGACACACAGCATGGGGGGAGCACACCCCTCTGGATTCTGGCATGGAGGGGCAGAGCAAGGGACAATGGTGCAGCTCTGCCTCTCCAGGACCAGGGGCCAGGCAGCGGAAGGGGCAGGCTGGCTCTCCTCTTCACACTGGTACAAACGCCAGCAGACTGTGGTCTGCAGATGACAATGAAATGTACCATTAGGGATCCTTAGCACAAGTCTCCCAAAACCTCACCACTGGCTTGGGCTGCCAGAAGTGCCCCCAACCCTGTGCCTACCTGCTCAGCTGAGCTCAGCCTCAGCGTCCCCCAGGCCCTGCTGAAAACATACTCACCAGAACCTCTCCCATCCAACCCCAGATTCAACCGCCAGGGCCGGGAGGAGCAGCTAGGCCTGCCACGGCGCCCCCCAACCAGAGGCCACTAGTGAGGCTCCAGCCTGTCCACAGGTGAGAGTGTTTCCTTGTCTCTGCAAAGCGAGCTAGGGGCCCTCTCCCATTGCGCTCCTGGGCTCCAAATCACAGCCTAATGGCTGCTTCTGGAGGCAGACGCACACAGGGAAGTGGATTCCCACGCTGCTCCTGCGCACTAGGAGAAATTCTGCAGAGGGCAGGCAAGGAGAGCTCATACTCAGTGCACGCAGAATCACAGACATTAGACCATCCAGCTCCTCCCCGGGGGCTGCACAGCATCACTCCTAAAGTCTGTTCTCCACTTTAAGTGACTGCAGGGCTCTGGCTCAGCCAGGGGGAGGGTCCCACTGTGGGAGCCACCTCCTGGCCAGGGCTTTGCCTCAAGAGTCAGCCACAATCTCCTCTCACTCCTACTCAGGGTCTTCCCTTTAATAAGCCCACTTGGGACTTCAGCCTACAGGGATCTGCAGACCCTGATCCTTAGTCACTGCTGAGCCAACCAGATAGATCCCACTCTCTTGGACACTTCCCTGACCTTGGCCCCTGTGGCTCCCTGGCCATTTGGATGGTTCTTGTTATAGATTTGTAGCTGGTAATGCCGGAAGGGACCGTTCTGCTCATGCTGCATGATAGAAGATGGAGAATCCCACCCAACAGTAACTTCAGGAGGAGCTGGAACGAGATTCAATCCAGAAAGAAAGACTTCAAGTGACGGAGAATCCTCAGGTCCCTGGGTTCCTTGTTCCAGTGGGTAGTCACCCTCATGGGAAAACATCTGCACCTTTTCTAGTCTGAACTTGCCTCCCTTCAGCTCCCAGTCTTTGGCTCTCGCTCTGCCTTTGTTAAAGAGCCCTTGACTTGCAGAAATCTCCTCCCCTTTACTTGTGCACTGTGACCACATCACAAGAGCGGGGTGTGTTTGCTGCGTGCCAGGTGCCTGCCTGATTGATGTGGGGGGGAGAGCTCTGACCCCTGAGCCCTTTGACTAGGGAGTGGGGCTACTCCGGGAGAACAGGGGGATAAAAGAGGCTCTGAAGCAACCAGAGGAAGTGGTGAACAGGGGAATTTGCAAGGGAGTTTTGAGGGGAAGCATGAGACACCTTTCGAGACTGTTTGCTGGGTATGTCAATGCCCTCTCCCCCAGCACACGAACAAACAGAACCCATCCCACAAGAGTTCACACAAGACTGGAAGCAGCAGAGCAGGGGCTAGCCAGTTTATTACCCTGGACACGGCATGTAATACCTGCCTTGTATGTGAGCTCTGGGCCCTCCACAACGGTCTGCAGGCTCCACAGATGACTGGCTGAACTGGAGGAGTCTGGCAGACAGAGAGGTATGCAGAGGTGATGTTCAGCGTCCCGGGGGGAAGGGTCTTACCCCTGGTCTGACAAACCCTGTACCATTCCCGATGGTGCTTGGTACCCTCTCGCACTGAGGACACCTTTCCAGGGGGAGGAGACAGGGGCTATAGTGGGGGTAAATGACTAGAAATATTGAGACAGACGTACAGTGCGGAAGAGGAGCTGGTGGTCCTGGTGACAGAAGGGAAATAGGCCAGAGGTAGGTGCTAGGTAAGGGATTGGAGTTCAGGGGCACCATGGTAGCATTCTCTGAAATGCTTCCTGTTCCACGTGGGGGACCAGTGAGACAGGCTGAGCTGCAGGGTCTCAATGCGAGGATGAGATGGTGCAGGAAGAAGGGTTTAGATTTATTAGGAACTGGGGAACATTTTGGGGAAAGGGGAACCTCTAGAGGAAGGATGGGCCCCCCTAAATCACAACAGTGCCAGTCTGCTGACATATACCATTGAAAGGAGCATAGAGGAGTTTTAAAGCAAGGCCTGTAGAAAACCTGCCAGGTATGGAGTAGCACACAGTTCAGACAGACGCAGTGCTTACAGGAGAGGCTACAAAAATGGCTCTTCTATAGCCTAGAAAAGAGGAGAGAAGCTGAGAAAGAGCAGGAGGAACTGAAGAGAAACGATCAAATGAAAAGAATCCCCTTCAATTACATCACATGAAGACAAATAGCTAAATACTGACAACCTTTTTAAGTGCTTCTATACAAATACAAGAAGTCTAAATACTACGGTGGGTGAACTTGAGTAACCTGGTATTAAATGAGGGTATTGACAGAACAGGCATCACAGAAACTTGGTGAAATGCTGATAAGTCATGAGATATGGGTACCGGGTATAAAATATATCTGACACCGTAGGCTGTGATGGTGCAGGGATGGCACTATACAGGAAAGAAAGGATAGACTCAAATATAGCAAATATCTTCAGTGAATCGAACTGTAACACAGAATCTCTATAGACAGAAATTCCATGCGGGGACAGTAAGAATACAGTGGCAGGAATACGCTGCCAACCACCAGACCAGGATGGTGACTGTGAAATACTCAGGGAGATCAGAGATTGTGCAAAAACAGAAACCTCAAGATAATAGGGGATTTCAGCTCTTCCCACCCTGACTGGGAACCTGACCCCTCAGGATGGGATGCAGAGAGAAGATTTCTAGACACCATTGCAGGCTGCTTCTTGGAGCAGCTAGTCCTGGTTCCCAAAAGGGGAGAGGCAATTCTTGAATTAGGCTGAAGTGGAACACAGGATCTGGTCCAAGGAGTGAATAAAGCTGAAGTGCTTGATAATGCAACCATAAAGTAATTAAATTTAACATCCTTTTCAGGAGAAACAGGAGAGAAGTCCAAGACAGTAGCATTTAACCTCAGAAAAGGGAAGAACGCAAAAATGAGAAGACTAGTTAAACAGAAATTAAAAGCAACAGTCACAGGAGTGTAATGCCTGCAAACTGCATGAAAGCTTTTAAAAAACACCACAACAGAGGCACAAACTATTCACACCCACAGATGAATACAATATGTTGGGGCAGAGCTTTTGGAAAGGAAAATCATGCCTCACCAACACGTTAGAATTACTTGAGGGTGTCAACAAACATGTAGACAAGGGTGATCCAGCGTATACAGTGTCCATGGAAATTCAGAAAGCCTTTGTCAAGGTCCCTCAGGCCTGATATACACTGATAGGCAAATTCGGCAGCAGTTGACGGGAGTTCGACTTCCTAAATTCCCCTTTGCGCACCATCTCCACTACGCTGCACCGATGGGAAAGGCGTACCTTTTTTGGGAGGTGGTGTTATCAAATCGACTTCTGGATCGATTAAATGGGTCTTCACTTCCACTCAATTGATCCTGATAAATCGATCTGACGGTGGCGAATTTGCCACCGTCAGTGAAGACATACCATAGCAAAGACTCTTGGGCAAAGCTGGCAGTCAGAGGGTAAGAGGGAAGGTCCTCTCCTGGATCAAAAAGATAGGAAATGAAGGGTAGGGTTAAATGGTCAGCTTTCAAAATGGAGAGAGGTAAATAGTGGTGTCCTCTGAGGGTCGGTACTGGGATCAGTGCTTTTCAACATATTTGTAAATGATCTGGGAAAAAGGGGAAAGAGTGAGGGGGGAAAGTTTGCAGATGATACAACATTACTCTTCATAGTTAAGTCCAAAGTAGACTGCAAAGAGTAACAAAGGGATCTTATAAAAATGGGCTCTTGGGCAACAAAATGACAAATGAAATTCAATGCTGATCAGTGCAAAATTATGCACATGGGAAAATCAAATCCCAACTATGATCCAAAACGATGGGGGTCTGAATATTCTTTTACCACTGAAGAAAGGGATCCTGGAGTCACATCAACTCAATGTCCAGCCGCAGCCAAAGCAACTAACAGAATGTTAGGAACCATAAGAAAGTGATAGATAATAATACAGAAAATTCCATAGCGCCATTACATAAATCCATGGTACACCCACATCTTGTATACTGTGTGCTGTTCTCGTAACCCCAGCTCAGAAATATCTATTAGAATTTTAACAGTATAGAGAACAGCTACAAAAATGATCAGTATGTAAGTGTTTCCATATGAGGAGAGATTACAAAGACTGGGATGGTTCAACTCAGAAAAGAGATGACTGAAGGGAGATTGATAGTGGTCTATTAAATCATGAATAGTGTGGAGAAAGTGACTCAGAAAGTGTTATTTACCCTTGCACATGACGCAAAAACCAGGAGTCACCCAATGAAATTAACAGGCAGCAGGTTTAAAATAAACATAAGGAAATATTTCTTCATACAACACACAGTCAACCTGTGGAACTCACTGCTAGTGGATGTTGTGAGGGCCAAAAGTATAGCTAGTTCAAACAAGAATTAAGTAAGTTCATGGAGGATAGGTCTATCAATGGCTATTAACCAACATGGCCGGGGTACAGCCCCATGCTCTGGGTGTCTGTAAATGCTGACTGGCAGGCGGAGGGATTGACAATAGGAGATGGATCTTTGAATGAATTGCCCTGCTCTGCTCATTCTCTTGGATGCACCTGACACTGGCCACTGTTGAAGACAGAATGCTGGGCTAGATGGACCACTGGTCTGACTCAGTGTGGCCATTCTTACATTCTCGATAAACTAAAGAGGGTTTCTTCACTCTCTCACTTGAAGGTAGGCTTCCAGACCTCAGATCATTCTTGGGGTGGTTTCTGTTTGCTGACCTCTTTCCAATTTCTCATCATCCTGCACAACCCCCATTAATGGTCTCCATAAGGCTGTATATGGAGGTATATTGCATATTTCATTGCTCACTAGTTACCTATTCAAACAAGCAGCTCGTGTTTTCTCCCACACTGCCCCTCATGCTTGGGAAGGAATCCCCACAAACAGCCACCTCTTGCAGACCACTTCTTACCATTTTCCTTGACCTATACGTCTACCAAAAATGTGACAATTCCCGAGTCTGACCAATATTGTCTTACTTCCTCCTTGTGCTCCCCATCTGTCTCTCTGTAGCCAACCATGGTCTCTCGTCATAGGCTCAGAGGGTAAATTCTTTGTTCTGTGTTTGTACAATGCCTAGCACAATACAACAGAGTTACTCACTGCTACCGCAACACAAACAAATAACTGAAGGTGAAATCACCTTCCTTCTCCTGTTCACGGCTCTCTGCTTAGCCCAACAGACTCAATAACCCTTCTTCTCTATAGCATCGTACTGGGACTCGTGTTCATCTGGTTTCTGCTATGAGCCAGAAGTCCTTTTAAGAGTCACTCATCTCTCACCCACTGAGTGTGACCTGTCTGCTTGGTTCTTGGATGTGTGACCTTTTCGTTCCCAACTTCCTGCAGATTTTCAGTGTCTTCCTGGGATTTGCTGGGTCCTGTGGTCAGTGAGGAAATGGTGTTCCTGTGATGCTGTCCGAATTTAGGAAACCATTTATGATATTATTTTGTATTAATATTTTATAATTGTTATAATCCATAGGAACTGTGCCATGTTTGATGTCAATAGAAAGGTAGACAACAGAGTCCTGTGGCACTTTTAAAGACTAACA
>ML686091.1:444307-459307 GCA_007922175.1 Pelusios castaneus
GGGGGGGATGCAGACAGGAACAGGGGATGGGGCAGGGGAGGGGCAGAGAAGGGGGGACGCAGGCCGGAGCAGGGAGGGGGTAGGAGAGTAGCAAGGGGAGGGATAACGGAAGCTGTATAGGAGCTTAACGGAAGCTGTATAGGAAGGGGTATAGGAGCAGAAGAGGACAGAGAACAGTTTATAATGACTGATGTGCTCTGCTTTCCTTTGATGTCCAGAAAACATCGGTGGTACCACTGGAAAAGTCTTGTCTCCATCCTCTCTACTGCTAGGTGCATGCAGGTTAACAGTCTGGTGCGGCTCCCAGTTTCTCCAGCAGCTGGAGCAGCAGAGGACTGGATTGTGGATCTAAAGGTGTGAACCCTGCTGTGCATCCACACAGGGTTAACCCACTAACTAGTGCACACTTTGGGCTCCCCACTTCTGTGGGTGTAACGCAAGTCACTCACAGTGTGAATAAGCCTCAGTGACACGGATATAAGCCCCCTGTGGACAGGGCTGTGTCTGCTTCTCCTGCCACCATCTCTGCCGTCCGTTGTTGGGGGTGAATTAATTGTGGACGGGAGAGCTTTCTCCCGCTGGCTTAGATAACAGAGGCATAGCTGCATTGCTGTGTGCGCTCCACTGTAGAATGGCATTAGGTAACGGACCCTCGCTCTCCTTAGTCCTCATGCAGACAACCCCAGTGTCTTCTAGCTACCCCTTCACCATCAGTTTTCCTGCCTCCTGGCCACGAGCCCCCTCCCATTCCCAGCTCCCCAGGCCCCTCCCTCTCCGCACTGGAGTTGACCCTACACACGTGCGTTGTTTTGCTCCTTGCTGCAGTCCCAGCAGGTTAAACTCAAGTTCTCCCATCCTCCAAGGTACCTTGCACGCCCTGTCTTACCTCTCTGGGGTCCAGCCGGCACTGCCAGATCTCTGAGAGAGGAACTGGCTCATTCTGGGTCTCATCAGCCCTTAACTAGCATCGCCTCAAAAATCTGACCAGCTAGCAGACACAACCCACTCAGTGGAAGCCTGCAGCTGGACCTCACTGGGCATTTTTTGACCAAATGGGTTTTTCACTGAAAAGCACCAACTTATCAAACCCCCACATTCCCCAGAAACATATCTGTTCTAAAGAAACTGCTGTCGGGAAACTTGCTCGGTCCAGGATGGACTCTGTGATCAAAACAAAAGAGAAACCCCCAAATAGCCAACAGGTTGGAAAATTCTTCTCTCTCTGGTCCAATGAACGTATTATTTATACAAAGTGGAACAGCTGCAGGAGGAGGCTTTGAGAGGGAGACATGCTGACTCTACAGCCCAGTGCTTAGTGCTGGGGAAGGCTAGTTCCTCGCCCAGTGCTCTGGCACTCACCTGGGATTCGGGACATCCAGGTTCATCCCTGTTCTTCCCTATTTGCAGCAGGATAAGGCAAAGCAGGGACTTGAGGCTGGGTCTCTCACATCCCAAGTGAGTGACCATGCTATTGGGCTATTTCGTAGCCCCCCGCCCGATTTCTGAAAGGTCTCCGATTCATTCTGAGTTTACCCACCCCTTTACCCATGGCAGCTGGCTCCCAGAACAGGACTGCTTCCCCAGCCTCTCCCTCCACCACCGGCAGGCAGTGTGGGTACCAGAAACGAAAGGGGAAGCTCAAACCCCCTCTGCCTGTGACACGGCACTTCTGTGAGCAGCAGGGCGAGCGCCCGCGTCGCGCGCTGAGCTGAGCTCTGGAGGGAAGTGGCAGGTTCACTTGAACTCACTTGCTGGACATGCCCATCCCAGCGCCCAGCACCACACCAGGCGGCTGAGCTGCTGCTCATGGAACTGGCATGTCAGAGGCTGAGACGATTTACAGCTCCCCATCCACTTTCAATGCTTTACTGGAGCCTGGCGGGCAGAGCAGGGGAGCAAGGTAGCTGTGGATGGCGGGGGCTCAGCACTTTTTCAAGCCCCTGCTGGCTGACATTTCCCAAGCTTCCCTAACGGGCATGGTCTGGTCTGAGCCTGTTCGAATGCACTGCACTCCCACGTGCTGGGCTCTGTTTGATAGGCCAAGGGGGCTGTACGGGATCACTGCTTGTGGTGAATGCAAAAGTAGGAAGTGCAAACTGGGTGAGCTATTGTGGGACAGCAACCGTCACTTTGGGAATTCCCTGACTTTTAAGGGCTTGATTGCTCACCCGTAATGCTTCATTAACGCCAGTTATCTGCATGTAATTAGGTACTAAAAACTGTTAATAGACCGTACCCTTGGCCTCAGTGCTGAGCCTGCTCCCGCATGGTTTCCCGGCTCTCTGCATCATTCCATAGAAAACGAAAAGAGAGGTTACTCGCTGAAACTGATGGATCTTGGAGAAACGAGCGAGTGTGTGCACGCCGTGTGTCGGAACTGTCTGAAGCGGTCTCTGTCGACCCATGTGTGCATCGCATGTTCTCCACGTACTGTGTCCAAGGTGTTGTGAGACCTTGCGGTCCCTCTCAGTTCCCTCTTTCTGATGGACACAGCATCCATAGCAGAGGGTCGGGAGGGTGGGACTGGAATCCAGACGGGGACCACAACTCTCAAAGACCCATCAGTTACAGAGAGTAACCTTCCTTTCTTCTCTGAGTGTTGGTCCTCGTGTGGATTCCAGATGGGGGCAGCGCAGAAAACAGTATTCAGTTTGGAGGTGGAAGCAAGGGATTCTGTAGGACTGTGTGGCCAGCTGCCTTTGTTGATATGTCGGCTATGGCACAATGTGTGTAGAATGTGTGGCTAGAGAACCACATTGTGGTTTTACAAATGTCTTGCCATGGGAGTCTGCAAGTGTTGTGGAGTTGTGGCTTGTGCTTCAGTGGAGTGGGCCATGATGCCTGGAGGTGGATCGATCTTGCTGACGCAGCATGAAATCCACTTGGAAATGTATTGAGAGGAGCGGGCATGGCCTTGATTGTGTTCTGCTATGGTAAGAAAGAGTCTGGGTGAGACTCAAAAAGTATGGGTGCGATGGAGAGAAAAAGCAAGCACACGATGTACGTCAAGGGCGTGTAACATGCACTACCCACTGGAGGAACATGGTTTTGGATAGAAGGCTGGGAAATGGATTACTTGATGAAGGTGGAAGGAAGAGATCACTGTGTAAGAAACTTGGGATGGAGTCATAGGAAGACCTTATCCTTGTGGAATCCAGCCAAGGGTGGGTCCATCATGGCTGCAAGTTCACGGACCTTGTGGGCAGATGTGACTACTAAGAAGATCCCTTTCATGAAGAGAGAGATGAGCAAGCAAGAGGCTAAGGGCTCTTAATGAGGTTTTGTGACGTTGGGAAGGACATGGCTGAGGTCCCAGGATCAGGTAGGTTTACTGATCTGAGGGAAGCTCAGTTGTCTCGGCAGGTTGTGGAATCTCCTAGATTGGAGGTTTTTAAGAGCCGGTCACACAAACACCCATCAGGGATGGTTTAATGGGGGTACTTGGTCCTGCCATGAGTGGAGAGAACTGGACTCAATGACCTCTCATGGTCCCTCCCAGTTCTATGATTCTCTGATGTTGAGGAGACCATGGAGAAATTGAGGTGTAGTTGGGTGGCTAAGGACAGAAACTCTCTACCGGCAGGCGGAAGGCACTGATTAACACCAAGAGTACCCTAATGGAAAAGTGGGTGAGGCCCAAGGTGAAGTAGGTAATCAAGGATAGTTGGTAGGGACACACTTTCGGTTCACTAGTGGTTGGTGGATGCCCAGTCTGTGAACTGACACCATTTGGCCTAAGAGCAGGCTCTGGTGGTGGGATGTCAGCTGTGGGTGAGCATGTCACGTACTAGCGTGGAACATGCGACGTTTATTTGCACTCCCCATCCAAACACCAGGCCCAGAGATGCAGATGATGTGGGCTGGGATGGCAGACTTGGCCTTCCCTTGCGTGAGGAAGTTCAGAAGGAGGGGGAGATGGATTGGAGGGCAGAGAGAAAGGTGAAGGAACTCTGCAAACCAATACTGGGAGCTATGGGTATGAGGACAGTCCAGTCTATTCTTACTTTGTGGAGGACTTGAGAAAGGATTGCAATGGGCAGAAAAGTGTAACAAAGTCTCGGTGAGCTCTCCTTGAGAATCCTGCCTGAGGGCTCCTCTGGAGCAGAACAGGGGCAGCTTGTGATCTGGTTTTGTTGTGACTAGTCCCATGTCACTGTGCCCCTTTGTCGGAAGAGGGAGCAAAGTTCGGGGTTGTGGATCTCCCACTCATGACTGCAGAGGAGGGAGCAGCTGAGGATGTTGTCTGTGCCTGGTGCGTGGACTGTGTGTTGCATGACATTGTGTCGTAGACGCCAATTCCACAGTCGGATCACCTCCCTGTGCAGGGTTGGTGATCTGGTGTATGTATATGACTGCCGTCATGCTGCATGAGTTGAGGAGCATTTGACAGGCATATTGTCAGCTCATAGCAGACATCTTTGCTCCCCTGGGGGTCCACAGGCCCTGTGCTGACTGGTCGCAGATGTGAGGACCCCAGCTGATGAGTGAAGCATCCGTGGTAAGGGTAAGGATGCGTATACGCCTGTGGAAGAGGAGACCTTTCATCCAACCAGGACCAGCTTCTTAGCTGTCTTATCTGGGTGAGTGGTTCTGAGGTGTTGCTGCTGCGCTCACTGACGGGCAGCTTGAAGCAATAGAGTCATTGTTCTCTCTGTGTCTGACATCCAGTGCTCCTGTGGCGACGTGCACTGGGGTGGACTAAGCTGGGGGAGTGGCAGATATGCTGGAGGGCAGGGGTAGGATACAGTGACCTAGACAAATTAGAGGACTGGGCCAAAAAAAATCTGATGCAGTTCAACAAGGACAAATGCAGAGTCTCTCACTTAGGATAGAGGAATTCCATGCACTGCTAAGCTGACGAAAGTGCTTGTCTAGTAAACAAGAGATCATGGATTCAACTCCCAGTGATGCCTTGCTGAGACTCCCTTCTTCTCCTGAACTGCCTAGGACTAGTCTTCACTGACAGCAGCAAATTCGCCACCATCCACTCAAACTTCCTCATTGACTGATCAGGCCTGCAAAGACCTGCTCAGCCCATCAGGAAATGGATCTCCAAACACCACCCTGGCAACTCCCGTTGACTCAGACGTGCCAAGAACAGGGAATTTGAACACGGATACATAAGTTATTTGAGGTAATTTGCGTATCGCTGTTCAACTGCTGCCGAAAAGGGCACGCAGTGTAGACAAGCCCTCAGGATCACGTTCCCTTTGGAGATTAATCTGCTACAGATTGGGGAGTGACTGGCTAAGCAGCAGTTCTGCAAAAAAGGACCTGAGGGTTACAGTGGACAAGAAGCTGGAGATGAGTCAACAGTGTGCCCTTGCAGCCAAGGCTAACAGCACATTGGGCTGCATCAGTAGGAGTGTTGCCAGCAGATCGAGGGATGTGATAATTCCCCTCTATTCGACACTGGTCAGGCCGCATCTAGAATACTATGTCCAGTTTTTGGCTCCCCACTACAGAAAGGATGTGGACAAATTAGAAAGAGTCCAGCAGAGGACAAGAGAAACAATTGGGAGCTGGAGCACATGACTTATGAGGAGAGTCTGGAGGAACTGGGCCTGTTCAGTCTACAGAAGAGAAGAGTGAGGGGGGATTTGATAGCAACCTTCAACTACCTGAAGGAGGTTCCAGGGAGGAGGGAGCTAGGCTGTTCACAGTGACAGAACTAGGAGCAATGGTCTCAAGTTGCACTGAGGGAGGTCGAGGTTGGATATTAGGGAAAACTTGTTCACTAGGAGGGTGGTGAAGCACTGGGATGGGTTCCTTAGGGAGAGGGTGGAATTTCCATCCTTAATGGCTTTTAAGGCCCAGCTTGACAAAGGCTTGGCTGGGATGGTTTAGTTGGGTTGGTCCTACTGTGAGCAGGGGGTTGGACTAGATACCCCCTGAGGTCCCTTCCATCCCTTCTCTTCTAGGATTCTATGACTGCACTGGTGAGAATGCGTTGCTGGAATCCGACAATCACTTTGACTCAGCCTGTTCCAGGACGGGAGATTCTGTCGGAGGGCGATGGTAAAGGATCAGGCAAGGAGAGCGGTTGTACCATACCAGCTGCTACATGCGGTCACAAGGAGCTTTCGAAGGATAAGTGTTGCTCTGTTTTTGACGTAAGGGGAGGTAAACAACCTGGTATGCACGGCATAGGAAATGATACTGTGGACAGATCCAGAGGAGTGGATGTGGCCCTCGGTTCCAGGAGCAGTCCCACAGTAGAGTCTGTAGCATGGGTATGACTCAATTGCTGGTGGATTCTCTGTACCTTTAAGTCTTTTCATCATGATTTGAAGACTTGAATAACTCAGTCATAGGTTAGAGGTTAATTGCAGGAAGAGGTGGGTGAGGTTTTGTGGCCTGCATTGTGCAGGAGGTCAGATTAGATGATCATATTGGTCCCTTCACACCTTAGAGTCTATGAGACATTTGGGGTCTAGAGAAGACAATCCCGCATACACCAGTTGAGGGTTAGACTCATAGACGCATAGACTTGAAGGTCAGAAGGGACCAGTACGATCATCTAGTCTGACCTCTTGCAAAATGCAGGCCTCAAAACCTCACCCACCCACTCCAGCAATAGGCCACCAACCCATGACTGAGTTATTTACCTCCTTAAATCATGATTTAAGGACTTTAAGATACAGAGAATTCACCGGTAGGTGAGCCATGCCCTGTGCTACAGAGGAAGGCGAAAAACCCCCAGAGCCCAGGCCAATCAGCCCTGGGGGAAAATTCCTTCCCGACCCCAAATATGGCGATTAGTTAAACCCTGAGCACGTGGGCAAGTCTCACCAGCCAGTTACCCAAGAAACAATTCTCTGTAATAACTCAGAACCCACCCCATGTACTCTCCCCTCTTAGGCCACTTGTATATCCACCACCCGTAGCCAAATATCAGTCATTTTCCAAAATAGGCTAATCATACCATCCCCTCCATACATTTATCAAGCTCAGATTTGAAAGCAGTTATGGTTTTTGCCCCCACAACTCCCCTTGGAAGGCTATTCCAGAACTTTACACCTCTGATGGTTAGAAACCTGCATCTGGGTTGAGTCACTACAAAAGGGACTTGATGCCCTAAAGGGGAAGCAAAACTCTCTTGTCTAGTTTGTCTCTGTTTGGCTGGTATGCTGATACCAGCCCAGCCTGGAGAGGTCTGAGCCTCAGCCTCGTGTGTTGGACCACATACACACAGGAGGACATGTGACCAAGGAGCTTCAGAAAGCTCTGCGCTGTTGTTGAGGGAAAGTGTATGAAGTCCTCTACGATGGGCCAAATGTCTGGAAGCAAGACTCCAGCAAAAGTGCCTGGTCCGGACTGAGTCTAAACACCTATAAACGCTATTCTTTAGGTAGGGGACAAGGTCAACTTGGATACATTTTGCTGTAAACCCAATCTGTTGAAAGTGGACAGGGTCAAGTTGACATGTGCCTCTATCTGCTCCTTGGAGTAGTTCTTGACACGTCAGTTGTCTAAGACAGGGGAACACTTGTACCTGTTGTCTCTTTAGGAATGCCATGATAACCACCATACACTTGGTGAACACTTGAGGGGTCACTGAGTCGAAGGGAAGGACTGTGAACTGATAATGAGTATGGTTTACTATGAATCTGAGGAACCTTCCATGGGACGGGACTAATGATACATGAAAATATGTGTCCTTCAATTCGAAGGCGGCATATTAGTGCCCTGGATCCAGGGAAGGAACAATAGAGGCCAAGTATACCATGTAGAACTTCGGTTTCTTCATGATTCTGTTGAGGTTTCTCAGGTCCTAATCAGGTCTGAGACCCCCTTTGACCTTTGAGATTAGGAAATATCAAGAGTAAAAGTCCTTTCCCCTTAGTTCCTGAGGAACCTCCTCTACTGCTTCTGCTCTTAGGAGTCTTTGCACCGCCTACATGAAAAGCTGCTCGTGAGAGAGGTCCCGGAAGAGAGACAAGGAATGGGGATGGTAGGGTGGGGAAGTACAGAACTGGAAAGACTACCCCAATTCTACTGTGCGAAGAAAGGTTTTCTGAGACCATGCACGATAGAAATGGAATAGATGGTTCAGGAAGCAAAGAAAAGGATCCAGGATCTAGTCTGGTGTATGGCCTCAGGAACACCCTCAAAATGCTTGCTTAGAGCCAGACGACTGCCTTGCAGAGCCCTGGCCTTGGTTGGACGAAGGTTGCAGTGTCCTAAGCTTGTTGTTTCTGCCTGGCTTCATAAAGCAATCCTGCGTAGGCTGCGCTGGGTAAAACTGTCAAGTAGGCTATGGCTTAAAATGCTTCCTTTGGGTGTATGGTACATGAAGCCCTAAGAACTTCAAGTTGTGGAGTTTGTAGTCTATCTGCTCTGTAAGCAACCCTGACCCCCCCAAGGTCCTGGACAGTTTGTAGGGCTCTGGAGTGAGATCCTACACCTGCAGCCAAGAGCTCCTTCTTGGTGGTTGTGGTTCATGTGGTCAAGTCCACCACATCCAGAGTGATCTGCAGTGAGATCCTTGCCACTCCTTGCCCTCTTCCACAATCGCTCCAAATTCCATTCTGGGGTCAGCCAAAAGCAGCGCTTTGAATTTCTTTATGATCTCTCATGGATTAAAATTATATTGGTTCTATTATCACCTGCTGGTTTGCAATGCAAAGCTGGAGATCCCAATAGAATACACCTTCCTACTGAAAAGTTCCAGCTTCTTTGAGTCCTTGGACTTGGGCGTTGGACCACGCAGCCCTCATCTTTCTTTCTCATTTACTGCCACTGCCACCAGTGACCCTCGCTGTGGGTGGGTAAAGAGAAATCATGCCCTGTGGAAGGTGCAAAGTACTTTCTCTTTATCCCATTTGCCATGGGGGGGATAGAGGCTGGCGTTGCCACAATGTTTTCGTGATATTTTGAATGGTTTTCATAAGGGTCAGTACTATCCTCGAGGGACCCTCTGGTGTTGCTCAGATGGTCCACTGACTCCCTCCCTTGTTCCATTTACAACCCTAGGTTCTGGGCCACTCATCATAATAGATCCTGGTGAGCTCTGTTGTCCACTGGTGGTGGAACAGTCTCTGCCTTACTGGGGGAGGATGACGATGCCCTGGGTGGGACCAGGCCTTTCTGACTATCCAGGTTGTGGGTTTCACCCTGTGCTGAGTTGACATGTTCAGTGCTACATTCAGCCTCAGTGCCGGATCCTACACTATGCTCCGTGCCAGCCTTGGTGCTGATCTCAACGTGTGTCTCGGTGCCAGGAGATGTCAGGCATTCCTTGTGCAGCCAGGGAGCTCAATAGAGGCAATGGAACGGGAATAGCTAGAGTAAGACCTCTGGGCCTGGAGGTAGGCTGATGGGATCCAGAAGGACTGCTGTATGGGCATCTGCCACTGCACTGGACAGGTCCCAGGAGGAGGGCCTGCGCCTTCTCCTCCCTGTAGCAGTGGTGCTGAGATTGGTGCCGACTACCCTTTGAGAGGTACGACTCCCCCTCTGGGTCCGATGACACTGAGTGAGTGAGTGAGTGCCGGAGAGCGGTGCCGAGAGGAAGGTGACCTGTGCCACGTTGTGGCAGGTTTGCTTCGCTGTGGTGCCCGAGGTCTTGATTCTGGTGCTCTGTGCATTCTGATGGTCGGCTGCTGTGCCGTGCCGTGCTGTGCTGTCAGGGCTACCCGGTTCCTGGCAACCTCAAAAATGTGAGGGGTGGGAGAGAGGTTCACCTCTTCCTCCTGACTCTCCTCTACTGGTGCTTCCACTGGCACTGGACTGGACAGAACCCTCCGTGGTCCAAAGTCAAGAGCGTGGCCTCTGGTAGAGCGGGCGCCAGGTGGCGTAGCATGGGACTCACTCAGTTAGTGCTATTCCCTCCCCACTGCCTTCACTATGGGCGAAAGCCTCTATCAGCCTTTTTACACCTCTCGAGAGGCGTTGGAGAGTGGGAAGGGTTCTGGGTCTTCTTTGGTGCTAGCACTGGGATTCCCTCGGTGCCAAGTCCTTCCTCAGCACTGCAGACTCTGTAACAGAGGCGGTCCATGCCACAGCGAAGTACTGAGTGCCAGGTCTGAGTGGCCTGGGGCCAGCTGAGGACAGAGAGCTGCCTCTATGCGGAGGTGTTTGAATCTAATGTTCCTCTCCTTCTTGGTCCTAGGCTAGAATCCCCTGCAAATCTATCAGTCTGGTGGGATTCACCCAGGTAGCTCAGGCAAAGATTCATGGGGATAACCTTTGACACAGGGCTCTGGAAATTCTCACATTGAAATCCTTAGGACCAAGTCATGCCCTGGATCCCCCACAGAGTGAGGGGCAGGGGAGACAATGGGGGGAATTCTCCAAGAAAAGCTTTAGCTAACTACTAATAATTAATTCTGCGCTAACTATTTACAGTAACCACAATAGAAGAGCACGGGGGGAAACGCTTGCCAAAGCCAGAGAAACTGAAGCTCCAACAATCGTCATGGATGGTAAGATGGAACTGAAAAGGCGCAGTTTGGCAGGGCCTTCTACACGGTGCCATGGAGGCACAACGCCGGGGGCACCTGCCCTGCCCGCTAGGGGAAAAACCTACTGATGACTGTTCATATGACACATGTATACCTGCTTGGAATTGACATGAGCAAGCACTGGGAAGAAGAAAACATTATTCCTCCTTCACTACAGTCAACTCTATCGGTTTAGACAATAAATTGTTCTCTTTGGAACTTGGAAACCTTTTTCTGATATCTAGTCGGAGTTTTTCTCCAAATATTGAGGGAAAGTTACCCAGGAGTCAGTGTCCTGCGGTTTCTATGGAGTTATTGCTCCCTATCCATTCCGTCTGAGAAGAGGAATGGCCAGGAGCAGATGTCACTGTCATTTCTCCATTACCCACAGCACTTCTCAGTGGGTTCTCCCACAACCACTTTCTGCCACTCTGCCCCAAGAACTGAGCCCCCACCCTACCTGATGGGCAAGACCTCCACCCGTTATAACAGTCCAAGAAACCAGCCTACGAAGGTGGCTAGGCTCAGGCGCCAGTGAGGAAATTACTGGCTACAAAAGCTGTCCCATTATCTCTTGGGGATTTCCCTTGGAGCCATCCCCAGAGAACTTAGGTGCACAATGTAGGGTGAGAGGGAGATTTTATCTGTCGCCCTCTCTCTTTCATCCTTCATTTTCTGCTTCTCTTCTTGGCTGCTGGGCAGGGACTGTGTCATCTCCTGCTGATGCGCATGGACAGAGGCCACAGTGGCCACTGACTGAGTGCAAACGAGAGCAGCCCATTTACGGTACTCAACGCAGCAGGCTCCAACAACGCCCCTACGTCAGAATCAAAGTTTTTGTGGCTCAGGCTCCCAGGTGTCTTGAGGTTTGGACAGACGGCGCAGCATGCGGGAGTCAATCGGCCTTATGTTAAATTTGTCTGAGAACTAACCTCCAGCGCTGACTGAGGGGACCTGCTGGATTAACGAAATTAAAGAAGACACAAGAAACTTTTCATTCCTCCCATTCTGAATGTCTTTTAACGGGACACCAGTAAATGGAAATCCACTTGTGTGACAAACTGATACTTCCATTGTCCTGTAACTCTCCAGTCACTACCACTGAGATGGATTACGGGAGAACTTTCTCTCTTTACAGGCTGTTTGCCAGCACTTTGTGCAGTCTGATAGTGCCTGGGGTGCTGACAGAACCAGTTGGACAAATGCCTTAGACGGGAGGGTGTGAACAACCATTGTCTCCTTAATGGCTCATCAGTTTACTCCCTGGGACCATATCACCTGGCAGATTCCTTAACATTAAGGAGACAATGGTTTTTCACACCCTCCCGTTTAAGGCATTTGTACAGAAGGACACAAGTTAAAGTATGGATATAACATCAAATTCTTAACTTCTAATCGAAATAGAATTCCTAGACATAAACTATATAATCATTCCCAGCAAATTACTACCTTTCTATTGATACCAACATGACATAGCTCCTATGGATTATAGCATTTATGAGATATCCATAGAAAATAATATCATAAATGCTTCCCTAAATCCAGACAGCATCACACACAGGGCTCTGCCTTGCCAGGGTCCCTGTCCCCCTTTGTCCCATTGTACACAGGGGGTGCCTCCCCCCACCACTGTGGACCTGCCCAAGGTCCCCCTAGCCCCACAAAGTCGACCTAGAGCATCCAGTGTGGACGCTCTAGGTCGACTTTGTAAGTTCCCCTTTAAGTCGACTTTAAATTTAAGTGTAGACACACTAAGTCGACTTAGTTAAGCGGACTTAGTTAAAGTCGACTTAAAAGTGCAAGTGTAGACATAGCCAATGGGATGTTCTTCTACAAGATCTGCAGCCATTTGAACAGGACTTAATTCAGGAAGTTCTTTGGCCTCTGTTGTACAGGAGATCAGACAAGATAAAAACAGCGGTCCCTTCTGGCCCTATAGTCCAGTGGTTCTCAACCCTTTCCTGGTGGTGTGTATGACCCTACAGGACACACCAGCCCATCCCCTACTCCCTGGCCAAGTCCAGCCTCTGCCCCAGCTCTCTGTGACACACTTGCCGCTGTGTGATGACTCAGGGGTTGAGAAGTGCTGCTACAGTCTGTATCTATGAGCACGCCAGACGTGTCAGCCACCGACTCCGCACAAATATCCATGTAAAGTCTCAGTCCATACTGTCAGAGTGCTCAGTAGCTAAGGGCTTGTCTACACAATGCATTAGTGTGCATCAGCTGGTGTGTAAATCCTAGTGCATACCAGCACATCGCGTACTCGCTGGCCACGTGCACCCTGCTGGCATATACGGAAAGTTCTCTTGTGCGTGTTGATGTCCTGGCTCAAACAGTCCTATGTCAGCGCACACGCGAGAACTTTTAGTTCACACCAGCAGGGTACAGGTGGCCAGAGAGTGTGAGACATGCTGGCAGACACCCGAATTTACCTCCCTCTGGGAGGACTAGCACACAGAACAGACAACTCTAGAATGAAGACTGTGGTTGACAGCTCGCCTCCTCGGCACAGCAGAGCTGTCCTGCCCTGGGGAAAGCTCCTCTGGGCCAGAGACGGAGCTTCCTCGGAGCCAGTCCTCGTGTATGGAGCAAGCCCCAGAAGAACCAAGAACCATTCCAGACCTGCCCACCTTCCGCTCCCTGTGCTGGCCTCACTCCTCAGACCTGCCTTCAATAATAAAAGCTCACCACACAATGGATAGAAAATAAAAACATAAAATAACAAAACGCACCCATATTTTTCCTTTCACTGAGAAGAGAAAGAAAGGAGGACTCGTACACGTCCCCAGCCAGTCCTAGTACGCAGGACATGCTCAGACACCATGGTGAGGAGGGCGGAAAAAGAACCTGGACGTGAGACACGTGCATGGGGCGAAGGGAGAGAGTAGCTCTGGGAAGGAAGGTTAACATTTTGTAGGAAATCGTTGGCCTCCCTTGGACTTAGTGATCAACTGCACTAGATTTCCTGGCTCCTCTGTTCAGGCCCATTACTCCTCCAGAAGAGAAGCCAGACGGCACTACCCTGTGCCCAGGCAGAAACCGGATTACTGTGTACAAGATCCTCATGAGAAGAGTGAGAGGAACAAGAGACACGAGAGCCACTTGGGCGGCATCTCCTTCTGCCTTAGCCAAAGAGCCAGCACACAAGAAATGCACCACCCGCCCCAGTGAGAGCCTCTCCCTCCCTTACCCGTGCCTCCTGGGAACTGCACGCTGCTCCTCTCTTTGGCAAGTCCGTTGGTCTTGGGGCTGGCACTGGGGGCTGTCGCTGTCGTGGCCCTGGGCAGCCTCTTGCCTGGCACCTTCACTGTTGTTCTCAGCAGGTCTATTTCCTTGCCGTGGACATTCTGCATGTAATCCTACAGCAGACAGACAGACAGACAGCAAATTTCAGGCTCAGCCAATCCTCTCCGCTTCCCTCACTCCCCCACTCTGCCAGGTGGCCACAGTGGTCAGCAAAGACTTTGGAGGTGTCTTCAGAGCTCCAAGTCCATTCACCAATTCCAGCTCACGACTGCACACTGGCTCCTCCCGCACTCAGAGGCGGCTTTTGGGGTAGGCGAAGCAGGCGCACGCCGAGGGCCCCAAGCTGGAAGGGGCCCCTTGCCTGCCCCAAAAGCCGTGTCTACCTCGGTTGGCAGCCAGCAGAGGAGCTGGCCCATGTCCAGGGCTGGGGAGGGGGAGATGGGGCTGGAAGTGAGCTGGGGGTTTTGGGGGGAGGGGCAGGGCCAGGAATAGCAGCAGGGAGCTGGGGCTGGCGACAGGGGGCTCCCGTGGGCCTATATGGGGCCCCACAGGTCTATAGGGGGCCCCACAATGTGCCTTTGCCTAGGGCCCCCATTAGCCAAAGGCCGCCTCTGCCCGCACTCCCTCAGCTACCAGTGCAGGCTCCATGTCTTTTCCCAGTGCCAGCCATTTTCTGCCCGGAATAACGCCGCCCACGCCCTGAGTCAGCCAGCTCCCCCCCCAAGCTGGGGATGGCCCAGAACTGGTGCCCTGAGGTGAAATGATCCACGGGGCTCACTGCCCGTGGCTGAACGTCTCCAGAGGCTGCTGAGGACACAGTGACACGCCCCTTTGTGAGAGCCGGGCGAAGAGGGGCTAATCCTGCCTGTAGCCTGGTGTCTTCATAACCATGGATGCAGAGCTCCCAGATCCCAATGCGGCCCAGCACCAGGAGCCAATGCAGGACAGGTCCCTGGGATACAGAGTCACCAGCATGACTTTAAATGACTTTGGGTTTCAACCTATTCTCTTGGGAAACCACTGTCGTAACCAGCACATCCGTACCTCCTCAGCGTCCTCTTCGCCAAGACAGCCACACTCAGCTCTTCTAGTCTCTGCCCATGACACACTCCCCTGAGCAGCTCCCTCCACCCTGGGACTGATGGATCCAGAAATAAATGCACTGGTCCCAACAGAAGGGGCTGGCCTTGCCTGCTCTCGGGCACAGACTCCGGGGCTGAGCCGAGCGAGCGCAAGGTGGGGGGAGTCTCCCCAGAGAAAGGGGCCCTCTCCGGAATCCCCTGCCTGCGGACTGGCTCGCTCAGCA
>ML686091.1:465353-478982 GCA_007922175.1 Pelusios castaneus
GCCAGGGCTGGGCCCAGGAGGCTAGGGAGGGTTTGGGCACAGCTGCTTGAGGCCAGCAGAGCCTGGCAGACGGAGGCAGGAGTAGAAGAGCTTTCTAAATGGGGAATGAAGCTGGACAGCAGGGCTCAGCCTATGGTTCCTCTGAGCCTGCTGGTCGTTCCCCATCCCCACCGAGCAGCTGCTCACTCTGGCTCTGTCAGATGGGGCCGCGAGGTCTGAACAGTCATCCCAGCAAAGTCACAACTTCCTCCCCAGCAGTGACACAGGCTGACCCCTTTCGCCTGCACATGTCCACCCCACACCAGTGGGTCAGCTGAGCCTGGAGGAAAGCCAGTGCTGAGGTCTAACTGGCTGGTGAAGCCTAACTGCGGGAGGAGCTGGGCTGGGATTTAGAAAGCCAGGAAGCTGGAAACGGAAGGCGGCTGCGGGAAGGAGGCAGGCAGTCGCTGCCTGGAGCATGGTGGGTACACTGGGGGCTAGAGGCTAGTCCACAGTCGTTCCCTGAAAGGAGCGAATTGGGAGGCTGGTGAACCTAGAGAGAGAAGCCAGGAAGTAGGAGAGGACTCAGGGGAAGCAGCGAGCTTGGCCAGCACAGGACATGGCTGCTGACTGGAGTAGGGGGCTGGCCCAGGTTCCCCGCAGCCCATGAGCACGGGGCACAGGCCAGGCAGAGAACAGCTGACTGCCTGGGACGGTTTCTCTGAGACTTTACATATCCCTGTCCCCCAGCTCCCGAGGGGACCACAGAGTGAGTTGGGCAGAGAAAAGACGGCTGCTGATCCTGGAGTGAGAGGGGCTGTGGGGGGCCCAGGATGGATGAAGATACTGCCAGAGGAGAGCTACTCCCCAGACGGTCTGGAGGGGCACCACCGAGCAATGAGCAGAGCAGCCCCTGTCACATCTCTGCGGCTAGAGGCCAGTACACTACAGTGATCTCCCCATGCAGGGGGGGCTGGATCAGTGGAGGCTGTGTCTGCAATGGCAGGTTAGGGTGGATCAGTGCTTACGGCCCAGCTTGACATCCCCCTGGCTGGGATGTGTAGTTGGAGTTGGTCCTGCTTTGAGCAGGGGTTGGACTAGATACCCCCTGAGGTCCCTTCTATGATTAACTCACAGTTTACCATAATAAAGAAATACTTTCTGTTATTGCTGGAACTGGGGAGGATGTTAAACAAAAATTGCTGAAGCTAAACATTGCCAGATCTTCAGGCTCAGGTAACTTGCACTCAGGAGTTCTAAAAGAATTTGCTGAGGTGGTCTCTGAGCCAGTATTGCTGATTTGGAACAAATCCTGGGACGCTGCAGAAGTTCAAGGGGACTGGGAAAAAGGTAATATTTAAAAAGGGTGAAAGCGGTGACTCTGGTAGCTATGGCCTGACATGAACACCAGACGAAATTACGGAAAGACCCGTGTTAGTTCAGGGTTAAAGGACGCAATGCCAATCAACAGTGGTCTACGGCCATAGATCTTGTCACTAATACTAATTGATACTAATTTCGAACAACTTTTGTTGATAAAGTTACCTGTGTTGACGCACTATTCCTAGACCTCTGGAGGAACGTACTACTATATGACATTCTGATTAAAAATGACTACTATACAAAATCAACGGAGCTAATAAAAACGGAGTAAAAACTGGCTAAATGACAGATCACAAAAAGTAATCGTAAGCAGTAAATCATCATCCAATGGAGGCCTTTCTAGAGTAGTTCCGTGGGATCCGTTCTTGGCCCAATATCTTTATCACTGATCTGGGAAAGCATGCAGAAATGCATGCATCTGGGAAAATTGGTGGAGAGGTCAAGGACGGGGACAGTCTGTTGTACAAGTCTAACTGTGTCACTCAATGCTGAGGTCCTACGTCTAGGGACAAGGAACACAGGCCCAGGGTACAGGGTGCAGAAGTCAGTATCCTGAGACGCAGTGACGCTGAAAAGGACTTCTGGGTCCTGGTGCAGATCAAGAGAACACACACTCAATAGAAGGCTGTAGCTAAGAAAGCGAATGCAGCCATGGATGTTATAATATAAGCAAGGGAACATCAAGTAAAAGTACAGAGATGGTACTGCCTCTTTAAACCACGCCTGGACGCTGTCTCCAATTCTGGTGTCCACACTTCAGAAGGATGTTGACAAATTGGAAGAGCGTCAGGAAAGAGACACAGGAATCATGTGGGATCTGGAAAAGATGCCTGATAGTGAGAGACTAAAAGAGCTCAATCTAGTTTCTCCAAGAGATTAAGGGGTGACTGGATCATGGGATCTACAAGTAACTACATGGAGAAGGATTTCTGATAGCTGAGAGATCTTTGCTCTCTGGTGGCGGTGGCTCAAGTGAGACCAATGTGCATTAGAACAGGGCACCACACATTTACAGGGAGGGATTTTACCACTGGAACTACCAGCCTAGGGATGTAGTGAATTCTCCATCACGGAGTCTGTAAATCAAAGCCAGATCTCTTTCTAACAGACCAGCTCCAGCTCAGCCAGAAGTGGTGGGCTTGACTCAGGAATCATAGGGTAAGATTCCCTGATCGCTGTTATGTTGGAGGTCAGACTTTGTGGGCATCATGGCCCCTTCCGGGTTTATAGCCACCAAAAATTCTACCATGTAAATGGAGACAAAAATGTAACTCCCTTATCTTGCTTGAAAAGTCTGGATCCTGGATGTGTCTGGGTGTAACAGCATTGCACAAATGTTTATTTAGTAGCTGTGTCCTGCTACACCTCGTCAGTTCTGTCCTCTAACCCCCAAAATGTACTTCAACAGCAGTTGTTCTCAACCCACGGCCCAATCAGCACACAGCTGCGGCCCATGACACACTCAGGGCCATACAGGTAATCTCCATGTATTGTATAATATACACATATACTGTAGCCTACATGACACACAGAGAGAGCTGCTTATGCAGCCCACAGTGGTAAACAGGGTGCGCACCATGGCTTTAGAGAGTCAACAAATGCAGCTGCCTCTAACACACTGCAAATCTGGACCACAACAAACCCCAGCACATGTCAGTGCTTGAAAAAATCCAGAAATGGAGATGGATACAGAGTAGGTAGATACCAGGGTCATGTTCCCCCAGGACTCCTGAGTTAGGATGCACTGGATTGCAGATATTTCCAGTGGAGTTTGCACCAGCTGGGCTTGCTCTTTATTTAGACTGGACAAATGGAGCGTTCGGGGGCAAAACTTTGCCAGATCCAGATAGATCCAGGTTTTGCAGCACAGTTGGGCTGGGACACTGGGGGCCCTGACATTTGGGGGGCAATGGAAGCAGATAAACTTGTTCTCTCCTGATGCATTAGACGTTGTGAGGGTGGAGAAAAAGGTGGGAGGAGACAAGTGCTGGATCCAGGTCTCTGTGACTCTACAGTGGGGCTCCGTGTTCTGTGGCTGGACTCGTTGATATGGGATGGGGAGTGGACCTAGAATTCCCTAGGGAGATCCAGCTCTTTCTGTTTTCCTGAAAAATGGAGCAAAATCACAGTTCTGTTCAGAAGAAGACAGAAGAAAAAGGCAGAAGGAGGAAGGAGGAGGACAAAGTTCAGGTGAGATGCAGCAGCCACGTGTGAATCCAGGTGCAGAGCCATCACCGAGAGCTGGAGACTTCTGTGTCAGCACGGCCCACTGCTGAACACACCCTGTGCATATGATGCCTCTGCTCCCCTTACCCCCCAAAATGCCCAAACCCACACGGGTTCCGTCCCCCACCTCCAGCAAACGCCTGTGTGCTCACACCAGCCCTCCCACAGGATGCGCGCAGTCTATACCTCGCTCCCCCCAGGCGTCCCCTGGGCAGTTCTGTACATTCAGAATCTTTGCTAGCACCTTCTCCCCAGTGTGACTGGCACGGAACGGAAGAGGCCACTGGGGACGAACAACTGCCGCCTACGCACCTCCCCCTGCCCTGCGATGCTCGCCTGTGTGTCTGTCTCGGGGTGTTGTGTTTGGATTGGGTGTGAACAGTAAAAGCAGCAGCAGCAGCAATATGCAGTGTAATGAGGCGGGGAGCAGCGATGGCCCCCAAAGGACTCGTTCACTCCACAAATCTCCCTTCCACTCACTTTCGCTAAGAATTTTAACACCAAACTTAATTGTAAAGTCGCGTATTGATTGGAAAATGCAAATGGCAATTTAAATGTAATCTCGGCTCCCAGCATGATCCCAGATCCCGAGGAGCCATCCTCCCGGCTCTCGGCTCCAGCGCCGGGACCCCAGCCCGGAGCGCACTCTGACTGCACTCAACAGCAGCCTCTACAGGAGCAACCTGATGCAGGTTTGTTCCCCATAACAACCCGCTGGGAAACTGCAGCCTCCCGGCCCAATTAGCCCAGTTCTCAGTGGCAAACGGCCACAGGGCTCCTCCCCTCCGCAGACAGGCTGGGGCCTGACGAACCAGAGCACTGGCGCAGGAGAGAACCTGAGCAGAGGCTGTGTCTGCTGCCCAGGGCAGCAGGGGCTGGCACAGGCTAGGGAGGCTGGACTCCTTTGTGTCCTGCAGGGGCCAGAGAAGTTGGGCCCTCCCTCTCTGGAGTCTGCAAGAGACAAAAACTAGCTCACTACAGCAAAGCTCTGGGCATGCTGGGATGGGTAGGACTCAGCGGCAGCCACAGGCTTCCTCCAGGGCTGTGTGGATCCCTGGTAGAACAGCCTCCCGCCCCAGAGCAAAGCAGCCCCAAAACTCCCTCCTTCTGGGGTTGCCTTAGCAGCCTCCTTTCTGAGAACACAGCAAGCGCTGCCATCACCACCACGGACCCAGGACCGGTCACCAGGCACTCGCCTGCAAAAAGGGCCCAAACATCCTGCCTCCCAGGGCCAGCCTGGTGCCCTGGGGAGCATTCAAAGGAGCCGCAAACGCCAGGGCAAAGTTCCCCACACCTCACCCCTACCCCGCCTGAGTGCCTCTCCTTCCATAGGGGGCTTTAGCACCACCAGTGAAACAGTCAGCCGGTCTCAGCCTAATCGACCCGAGGGGTAACCCTCCAAAGAGAGGGGAGCTGCCGAGAGATCTTCGATCCTCAGGGAGCGGAGCAGAGGTTGCAAGGTTCGCATGCAGAACGACACTTGCTCTTCTCTCTTTTGCATTTGGAACATTGGGTCACCACCAGCCCTCTCTCCAGGAAGCCCGGAGCCAGGGCAGGTGGCTCAAGGCAGAGAGCGTGGTGCAAAGCACTTGCACAGGTTGGGAGAATCCAGCATCTCTCTAGGGCAGCCTCGTCAGCACTGAGGCACAAAACCGGCTCTTAGCCTCTTTCAGCTCTGGCAGGCTCTCTCCTTGTGAGCCGCAGATGGGTTGTGAGTTCATGGCGCAGCAATTCTCATGGGACGGGTCCCTGGACGGGGGTGGTTAGGACAGCGCCCTCGTCTATCATGTTCAGGCTCTATCACTTCATCACGACACAACTCGTGCAGAAGAAAAATGGGATCATGGGCCTGAGAGCCACATGTGTCAGCAACCAGCGGACCCACCTCTCTCCAGAGACATCAGAAACGCTGCTTCCCACAGGAGCATGGTGTCCTCTGCCTAACGAGCACATGCAGGCTGCCAATGTGTGACCTGGGAGAGGAGCACTGTCTCAAGTGAGTTCCTATCTAGGGACACTGCCTAGAGAAAGGACGGTCCAGTGATCCAGGTGCTCCTCTAGGACCCAGGAGATCTTGGTTCAAGTCCCTGTGTGGCCCATTATGCCCAGTGTGATCTTGGGTAGGTCCCTGAGGGCCCCAGTTCTCTGACAATACCACCAACCTGCCCACCATGAGAATAACTTTGGTACCCCCTCACAGAGCGCAAGGCATGAGTCAGGGAGCCATCACAGCTCTAGGAGAGTTGGGGCCATGGGAGAAACCTCCTGGGCCCCACCGTGGGCCTCCAATGAAGGAACAGACCCTGCTGGAATTGAACGAAGGCCCACATCCAAGCCATGTGTGTCCTCCCTCCTCCTCAGAAGGGTCTGACCAGGACCCTGACTCCATGTGCTCCTCTGACACGTAGATAATGGAACGTATGCACCCTGATAGACCGTGCTTTTTCTGCACCAGCAGGCCCCTCCGAGAGACCATGGAGGCATCTCTTGCTCCTTGCTCTAAGAGGGAAAGCAGTACAGGCCAGTTGGTTCCCCCACGTGATATTCCAGAAACTCTAGCTCACCTGGTGCCACCGTGCAGGAGCTCTCCACGCTCTTCCCGCACCGTACCTGAGCCGCTCTGCCTGAACACAATCAGAAATGCTTTTGACAACAGTAACCAATCACACGGCCACTTCCCTCTGACAACTCTCCTTGGGCCGGGGCTGGCTCTGGGCTGTGGCGCCCTACCCTCTACATGCTGCCAGTTCTCCTGATTTCATTGCGATTCCCACCAGACATGGTGCCCAGCACACATGGAGAACTTCAGCTCCTGGGCGTCTCTTGCTGTGCAGTTTGTGGGGCTCAGCTGGAAGGACTGACCGCAAAGGGTCAGAAGCCAGCAGGCAAGA
Organism: Pelusios castaneus; assembly: GCA_007922175.1. Classification (NCBI taxonomy): domain Eukaryota; kingdom Metazoa; phylum Chordata; order Testudines; family Pelomedusidae; genus Pelusios; species Pelusios castaneus. The sequence goes on from ML686091.1 coordinate 471,833, forward strand.
AACGGCCCCAACTGCTGTATTTTGTAAAATCTCGAGTTAAGCCAATCTTGGGGGCTGACTCATGAAAGACCAAGGGGCACAAACACTGTCTGCCCGTCCCTGCTTCAACACAGACGTTCTGCCAGCACTCTCCCCTGCCCCTCCCACGGAGCAGCGCACCGACCCAGCCACAGCCGCCTCCGACACTGCTCCTAAAAGCCAGGGGGAGGATTACAGCTGGTCCAGCAATCATTTGGGGGCAGATGTCTGACCTGCATTATGCAGATCAGACTAGATAGTCACATGGCCCCTCCTGGCCTTGGAATGCAGGAATCAATGAGCCGAGCAAAGGGAAGCTCTGGGGCTGATCAAGGGGCACCCTGCCCCAAAGACACCCGAGGGGCTGGGATAACAGGGGCCAGCACACAACCCCAAGAGTGGGACTGACGGACGCAGCCAGCGTCACAAACTTGGTAGGGGCAGAAAGCGGGAACGTGACAGCAAGCCCCCTCCCCATGCATTCTAACAGGAGCAGGAGATTAAACAGGCCAGGGGGCCTCATGTCAGGTTCCACTTCAGAGGGAGGAAAGGACTCACTGAGCAGGGCCCAGGCAAGAAGAGATGGGAGAGGATGATTTGGATGTGAAACTGATCTAACCAGAGCCTGAGCCACTCTGGCCTCCCTGCATTACGCCGCTGCCCCGAAGCCAGAGCTCTCTCCCCACGCTAACATCGAAACGTAAGAACAGGCAAAGTGGCTCAGACCAGAGGTCCAGCCAGCCAATGACCTCTCTTCTGACAGTGGCCCGCGCCGCGTGTTTCCGAGGGAATGATCAGAACAGGCCTCCAGGGAGTGATCCATCCCACAGCCATGCCGAGCCTCTGGCAAAGAGCAATCCCTGCCTATCCTGGCCCACTGATGGACCGATCCTCCAGGAACACATCGAATTTTGGGCAGCCCATTTCCATCTTGACCGTCACAACTACCTAGCAAGGAGTTCCACAGGCTGACTGTGCTGTGTGAAGAAATACTTCCTTTTGTTCGTTTTAATCCTGCTGCCTGCTCAGTTCATTCAATGCCCCTAGTTCTTCTGTTCTGAGGAGGAAATAACACTTCCTTATTTACTTTCTTCACCCCAGGCACAATTTTCTAACCTCTGTCTTATCCCCCCATAGTCGTCTCCTTTCCAAGCTAAAAAGTCCAGTCTTCATCTCGCCTCACATGGAAGCTTTCCGTGCCCATAATGCTTTTGCTGCCCATTTTTGTATCTTTTCCACTTCCACTGGATCTTTTCAGAGACGGGAGCAATGAGATGCACATGCAGCACTGGAGGTGTGGGTCTACGCTGGCTTTATAGACAGGTACTACTATAGTTCCGGTCTTCTTAGCTATCCATTTCCTAATGGTTTCTAACAGTCTCTTAGCTTTTTCTGACTGCGGCTGCAACGTTTCCAGAGAACTCTCCACGGTGACGCCAGATCTCTTTCCTTAGTAACAGCCATTATTTTACATGTACAGTTGGGGTTCTGTTTTCCAATGTGCGTTACTTTACATTTATCAACATTGAATTCCATCTGCCATTTTGTTGGCCACTTATCAAGCTTTGTGAGGCCCCTTTGGAACTCTTCAGAGTCTGCTTTGGACTTAACTATTTTGCATAGTTTTGTATCATCTGCAAATTTTGTCCCCTCACCTTTTAACTCCTTTTTCCAGCTCATTTATGAATCTCTTGAACAGCACTGGTCCCAGTACACATCTCTGGGAGGACACCACTATTTACCTCTCTCTATTCTGAAATCTGACCATTTATTCTGGGATGTATTAATAGGAGTGTTGTAAGACAGAAACGAGAAGTAATTCTTCCGCTCTACTCTGCCCTGATTAGGCCTCAACTGGAGTAGTGTGTCCAGTTCTGGGGGCCTCATTTCAGAAATGATGTGGACAAATTGGAGAAAGTCCAGAGAAGAGCAACACAAATGATTAAAGGTCTGGGACACTTGACTTATGAGGGAAAATTGAAAGAACTGGGTTTGTTTAGTCTGAAAAAGAGGAGACTGAGAGGGGGCATGAAAACACTTTTCAAGTACCCAAAAGGTTGTTACAAGGAGGAAGGAGAAAAATTGTTCTTCTTAACCACTGATGACAGGAGAAGACGCAATGGGTTTAAATTACAGCAAGGGTGGTTCAGTTGGACATCAGGAAAGATTCCTAGCCGTCAGGGTGATTAACCACTGGAATAAGTTCCCTAGGCAGGTTGTGGAATCTCCACCATTGGAGGTTTTTAAGAGCAGGTCGGACAAACACCTGTCAGGGATGGTTTAAGAGGGACTTGATCCTGCCATGAGTGCAGGAGACTGGACTGGATGACCTCTCATGGTCCCTTCCAGTTCTATGATTCCTAACTTTGGTTTCCTAGATTTTAACCAGTTACTGATCCAGGAGAGGACCTTCCCTCTTATCCCATGACTGCTTAAGAACCTTTGGTGAAGGACCTTGCCAAAGGCTTTCTGAAAATGCGAATATACTATTTTCACTAGTGCACCCTTGCCCACATGCTTGTTGACCCCCTCAAAGAATTCTAGTAGATTAGTGAGGAATGATTTCTCTTTACAAAAGCCATGTTGACTCTTCACCAACAGATGGTGTTCATCCATGTGGCTGCTAATTCTGTTCATTACTATATTTGCAATCAATTTGCCTGGTCCCAAAGTTAGGCTTACCAGCCCATAATTGCCAGGATCACCTCTGGAGACTTTTTAAAAAATTGCTGTCATATTATCTCTCTTCCTGTCATCCGGTACAATAGCTGATTTAAATGATAGGTTATACACCACAGTTAGTAATTCTGCAATTTCACATTAGAGTTCCTTCAGAACCCTTGGATGGATCCCATCTGGTGCTGGTGACTTATTACTGCTTAATTTATCAATCTGTTCCAAAATCTTCTCCAATTCACCTCAATCTGGGACAGTTCTTCACTTCTGTCACCCAAAAAGAAAAGTTCAGGTTTGGGGATCATCCTCACATCCTCTGCAGGAAAGATAGATGCAAAAAATTCATTTAGGGTCTGTGCAATAACCTTATCTTCGTGAAGTGCTCCTTTAGCATCTCGATCATCCATTGTTGAGTCCGCTTGTCTGATCAGGGTTGGTGAGCACAGCACTGTATGCTTAGCATGTGTATTATGTTTGGTAACTGTCCATACAGAGAGGTTAAGGATATGACTGTGTAAGACTCTCTCACTAGTAAACGATCCTGCAAACCCAGAGCAGAATACACCCCCCGAGCCCATGGACTAGGAAAGGATGGTAGTGCCGAAATAAACCAGGTTACGACCAGAGCCCTATGATTTGGGAAGGCTGGGATGCCTTTGTGTGCGGATAATAATCGTGCCAAACTTCCCCGTACGATCTATTCCAGTGGTCCCCAACCTTTTTGGCTTGAGGGCCACAAATTTAATTTTTCGAACCCTGAGGGGCCATCACCCTCTTTAATTAAATGTACATTAAAATTAAATTAATTAAATTCAAATTAAAATTTAACTAACATCAATTAATTAAATGTAAATAAACTTTTAAATTAAATAGACCGGTGGCCCTTCAGGGCTGTAAAAATTATATTGTGGCCCTCGAGCCCAAAAGATTTTTTAAAAATTTGAAAAAAATTGAAAGTTTTTTTTTTTAAAGGAGCGGAGAGGTGGAGGGCAGGGCTGGATGCCCAGGGACAGGGCCACTTTGTGGACAGGTGTGTGGGCTCCAGCAGCAGCGTGGTCCGAGCACCTGCCCCCCCCCATAACCCCCTCATCACACCTCACTGCCCACAGCCATCCCCAGCAGACAGCATGCCCCACAGCCGTGCCAGCCCGCCCCCGCCACAGCCGCACTGCCCTGCGCCGGCCCGCCGCCCTGCCTGCAGCCCCTGGAGCTCTGGCCGGGGCCGGAGGGTAGGTGGGCAGTCGCAGCAGGGCTCCCAGCTGCGTGCCAAGACTGGGCGTCTGCAGTCCGGCTCCCAGCCAGCGGCCGGGCAGCGAGGGCCATTCTAAAAAGCCCGTGGGCTACTTTTGGCCCGTGGGCCAGGGGTTGGGAACCCCTGATCTAGTCTCTCCTGGTATTAGTGTCCCATTGATTACCCTCACTTCACCAAGTTTCCGTGATGCCTGTTCTATCAATATCCTCCTTTAATACGAGGCACTCGAGGTCTCCCATCTTAGGATTTAGACTTCTACCATTTGTATACCAGCACGGTAGGAAGTGTCACCGTTTAGCTGTTTGCCATGATGTTCACACCACTCCTTGGCCCCACTCACCACCATCTCTCACCCCTGAGCCGTCCTCAGAACCACAGAACAACGTTAAGTCCCAGCCTCGGCTGCAGGGCACAGAGAGGGACCCACCCATCTCTCCAGCGACCCCAGCCTGAGCTGCCCAGCACGAATGTGGCTCACTCTGGCCGTGCAGGCCATCCAGTCCCCGTGCGCTGCTCCCAACACGAGCCGGCGTGTCCGTGGCCAGAGCCGCAAGGAGCCCGTGGGCCGGCGGCACTCTGCTGCCCTCTGCTGGGAAGGATCAGTACCAGGACAAGTACGGCGCACACAGCTGCACACACAGCTGCACACACACACGCAAAGGGGGGCACAAGTGGGGGCTGCGCGTGACAGCGACACGTGCATGAAGACACACAATGGGCCTGCGACAGACACTCCCTCCGCTACCTCTTGGGCACCTGCATGTCCCAGCCCCTCTCCCAAGCCCCTGGCCCGGGCTGAGCCACCCTAGGTCCTTTCCGAGGGCTCCCTGCCCCGGGGTGGTGCTCTGGCCTGCTCAGAGGGGAGAGGAATCCGAACCTGCTTAATGGGAATGGCCCTCCCGCTGCCGATACTGTCCGCCTTACACTCCGGCACCTTTTTCTCCCGCTCCGGGTCTGCGCCCTTTCGAGACTGGAAGAGAAGAGAGACAGGCACATTAGACACGGGCAGGGGAAGAGGTAACCCGCACTCACATCTCTCCCCGCTGGGCTGGCCAGCACACGCTCCCCTGGGCAGGGTCTTCGAGCCCAAGGAGAAGCCACAGCCCTCCCCTCTAAGGACACTGTGGTCAGACTACGATCCTGGCCCCCCCAGAGCACATCTGCTCCCAAGCTTGCCAGCCCCCAAACCATCCCTAGCACCTGCCCCAGAACCATTCTCCCAGCACTGATGGGCCGTCCCTGACGCCTCACTCCCTCAAGGCACACAGGACACGTGAGACAGACAGGAATAGCATGGGATGTGCGCGGAGCATGGATGGAAGCAGGAGAGGAGAGGCCAAGGGAGTGAAAGGAACTCACACGCCTACTAATCCAACAGATTTATTCTGGGAACACACTGGCACCATACAGAGTAGCACAGGTCACCAACCCCTTACAAAAGAGCATGGACAATAAATATCTATCGCACATCTAGAGAGGCTAGAGCAGGATCGGCTAGCCCTGGAGGGTGGCTGTGGTGAGAGCAAACTCCAATAAATACAATATGAAATATACAGTCTCTGAGCAGAACTCATTCAAGGTGCTTAAGACAGGAAAATATCAAGTCATACACGGCATGGAGCACAATCAATACATTCAGAATCACAACAATGGCAGAAGAAGGGCAGTGAAAAAGTCTCTCCCTGGTGTCCTACGAGCCCCTCGTGTGCTTTGGATGAAAAGGAACAGCTGCCCATGCGCCTGGGCCACCAATCCACTCGCTTTGGGGCCCAGAATCAAACAAGGAAATTGAAAGAGGAAATTAAAGAGACACAGATGGTGGCTCTGCCACGAGGAGGAAGAGGAGGAGGAGCAGGAGTCCATGCAGGCTGCAGGAAAATGCAGGAGGAAGGAGGGGGCCGGAGTGCTAGCAGCAGGCGCTAATGGCAGCAAAGAGTCCCTCGGCCCGTCTGTCTCCACTCGCTGCCGTCGCCCGTGTCCTCGTGGCTCTGCAGATCTTCCCATCCCAGGAGGGTCGTCCGCCTGGCATCCCCGGAACACCGAAAGGGCCTAGACAGCATCCAGCAGGCCCAGCAATGTCCCAGCTTAAAGTGCAGGCGCAGGCCGTCTCAGCGCTCCTAGACTTTACATGGGGGGGGTTAAAAGGCTCCTGCGTGTCTCCGGGAGGGGGACCCATGCTGGCTGGAGGGCGGGCGGGCGGGCGAGCCTCTAATCTTAGATCAATCCCAGTGCCCATCCCTTATCCGGCCCTGGAGAGGCAATGAAAAGTGAGAGAATTTGTACAGAGGTGCCGTGTGTAACCACCTGGATCTTCTAATTTGGAAGGAGTTGGAAAGGCCTTTTTGTAGATGAAAAGTTGGAAACAGTGGCACATATCTGCAAATATCGAAAGAATAAAGAGTTTGGCAAGTTATACTCAGAACACGGACATGAGTCGGTCAGCGACAGGGATGGCAGAGGAGACAGACAGACAGACAGACAGGCCGGCCGGCCGGCCATTGAGCGTGGAGCTGGAGGCAGCAGCAGGCTGAGTTCAGGGATTTACACTGAAAACGGAGTCTGTCTCCACCTGGTGGCCACAGAGACACACGCCCGTCTGCCTGCACTTCGCTCAGGGAACCGGGCCGGGCACTTCGCTTGGAAATGAAACTCCAGGGAACAAACTGCAGCTCGGAGCTGTGTGAGGAGCTGCTGGGCTCTCAGAGCACCCCAATACTAGAAACCCAGCAAGACCCTGCATGCCACCCCAGCTGGAGCAAACTTCACCCTTCCCACTGCAGACAGGCTGGGCTCCCCCCACGCTGTGTGCGCCGGATGGGGTGGGTACTGGGCAGCACGCACAATGGCTGCCCAGCGGGCATTAGTGGCCGGACAAACTGCCCTGGCCAGACTAACTGCGGGGAGGACGGGGGACCCACGCCTTCCCGTCCTGCTGCTGCTCCGCCACCACCCCCCAATGTGGTGACGCCTCGCAAGTGAGTGGTTTGCGTGCACCAGCGCGACAGCGAGCCACTGGGAGCCCCAGAATGAGCAAGTGAATGGGAGCCCCAGCACAAAGTCAAGCAAGCGTGAGCCCCTGATGAGCACGCGAGCGTGAGCCTCAGACTGAGTGAGTCAGCGTGAGCCCCACCGAGAGAACGAGTGAGAGCCCCTGAATGAGCGAGTGCAAGCCCCACCGAGAGGGCAAGTGAGCGTGAGCTGCAG
>ML686091.1:478992-506243 GCA_007922175.1 Pelusios castaneus
GAGCGAGTGCAAGCCCCACCGAGAGGGCAAGTGAGCGTGAGCTGCAGGCGGTGCGAGTGAGTGCGAGCCCCATTGAGAGGGCAAGTGAGCGTGAGCTGCAGGCGGAGCGAGCGAGTGCGAGCCCCACCGAGAGGGCAAGTGAGCGTGAGCTGCAGGCGGAGCGAGCGAGTGCAAGCCCCACCGAGAGGGCAAGTGAGCGCGAGCTGCAGGCGGAGCGAGCGAGTGCAAGCCCCACCGAGAGGGCAAGTGAGCTGCAGGCGGAGCGAGCGAGTGCGAGCCCCATCGAGAGGGCAAGTGAGCGTGAGCTGCAGGCGGAGCGAGTGAGTGTGAGCCCCACCGAGAGGGCAAGTGAGTGTGAGCCGCAGATGGAGCGAGTGTGAGCCCGCCGGAGGGCAAGCAAGTGAGGCCTAGACAGAGCGAGTCGCAGTCAGCTGCACAGATAGGTCAAGCATAAGTCGCAGACAGAGCGAGACGGCAAGCAGGCAGATCAATGACGTCCAGAGCGAGTCAGCGTGAGCCCCAGAATGAACATGTTGCCACAAGCCGGCGAGCTCCAGCAAGAGCCAGAGGAGAGCGTGAACATGAGAGGACGGCGAGCGGAACCGGTGGGTGTGTGGACGAGCGACAGGATGTGAGAGAGCACAGGAGACAACTGGTGTGCCCTGGTGCACAGCAGCATGAGCGACAGGAACGGCGAGTGAGGGAGAGGAATGTCCATTAGCAGAGGAGCACATCGGGAGCATGGTCTAGAGGGAGAATCTACAGGCCGGTGTCGAGAGATGGAGGGAGAGAATGTGCTGCAGGGTGCTGGGGAACAGTGGGTCCACAGCAGGACTGGGTGCACTGGGGAGGTGGATGTGTGCCCAGGTTTCTGCTGTTCGGGGACAGCGGCTGTGCACACTGGGGAAACGAGTATGTGTGGGTGTCGGGAGGCGGATGGGTGCTGGGGAATAGTGGTGAGTGCACGCACTGGTGTGTGAGAATCTAGGAGCAGGGGGAAGGCGTGCACACTGGTGTTTGGGAACAGTGTACAGGTGCTGGGGAGCAGTGAGTGGGTGTGGCAGGTGCGTGCACTGGTGATGGATGTGGGGAGCAGTAGGCGAGTGTGTGTACTGGTGAGCAGGCATCTGCGTGCACTGGCCTAGGGGTGTTGGGGAACAGACCAGCGTATGAGTGTTGGTGAGCAATGGGGTTCCCAACTGGCACGTGGGGTGTAATGGGAAGATGTGGGGGGGAGCCAGGTGATGCTATGCATGGGCATGGACAGGGTGCAGACAGCCAGCGAAGGAACACTGTAAACGGGCCCAGTAGACTCCCGACGTCCCAGGGCAGGGGGTCCGCGATCCCCTGGTTCAGGAACTCCCATGCCCGCCCACCTCCACATCAGCAGAGGCCCCACGACAGCTCCCAGAGCCTTGCTAGCGCCATGTGCTGAGCTCTGAGCACCGCGGCCCGGGAGACCCTGCCAGAGGGCGTCAGGCCCATTCAGCCAGCGCAGAAGCAGAGCCTGGCCCGGGCCGTCCCTGCGCTGGGGTAGGGCCCCAGGTGAGCACTGGGAAAGGGGCAGCCGTGCTGTACACTCACACAAGCAGAGCCGTTCCTCCCTCCCCGGGGACACACGCACTCACACAGAAACATGCACACCCCCTGGGAGGGGACGCAGACACGCGCACACGTGGCATCGCTCTCCCCCACGCTGACAGAATTTACATCACGCTCAGCCCCCTTTCCTCGGCATGGTGCCCATGGGGCCATCTCCCCTCGCCTGCCTGGGGGCCCCTCCCCTGGCCGTGCTTACCGTGAAGATGTTGGAGCGCCGCTTGGACTGCTTGCGGATGGGGGTGGGCGTATTGGAGGCAGCTATGGTTTCAATCCGCAGCTCCCGCTGGCTGATGCTGGGTGTGGAGGGCACAGAGGAGGAGTAGTCGCTGAAGGCTCCTCCACCGTTGGTGGCCTAGAGAGAAGAGAGCCAGCTGGGCGTGACCACAGGCTGCACCCCACTTGACTAGCGCCACCACCCCCTGGTGTCCTCACGCTGGGCGACCTCGCACGGGGGGGCCCAGGGACGTCTGCCAGACAAGGGCTTGGAAAGGAAGGCGCTGGGACACGCAGCTCAGAACCCTGGCGCCATGCCCTGCCCGGGGGGAATGCCGCTCACGACACTGCGGCTGGGTTGCCTTCGCTGAGGACCACAGGACTAGCCGGAGAAGTTCAAGCCAGGCCCAGAGCAAGCGCCTTTAGTGAGCAGCTCTCCTGCCATCGCTTCCAGTGGTGGTACAAAGACGCCAAAGCAGGAGGGCAGAGAGCCCACCCAGCTCTCGGTTTCTTGGCACCCTCCCTGTGACCACTATGGATGCGCTTGTACCCAAAGAAAGATCTGACCCTGGTCTGACCTGTGCTCAGCTCTCGGACCTCAGGAGGTCTTGTGGCAGTGAGTTCCACAGGCTAAGTGTGAAAAGAATGGCTTGGTGACAATTTGCCCATGTGGATCCCACAACTGGGGCACACCCAGGGCCAACAACATCCACTGGGGTTGTGCTGTGCACTGTGGGTCCACACGCCGGCCCAGCCAAGCAAAAGCCGTGCAGGGCTGCAGCCTTGTTCACCACGTCATTCTCTCACTGACCCAAGGGCCAGAGGGACTGCGAAGGCACAGGACAGGATTTCCTCTCTTACTACCAGCGGGTAGCAGGCAGTCCCCAAATGAGGCGGATGGGGCTAAGAGAGCCAGCCAGATGTAGGGAATAACGCTGCACCGAGGGGTAGATGGAGCTGCTCAATTCAATCCTATCGACTGCTCTGGCAGCACGTTCCTACGGTTTGCTAAAGAGCTGCTGCTCAGATACCCATGGGAGGGGACAAACCCCCGGGAAAACACTGTGGGCGGCGAACAGCCAGAGCAACAACAGTAGATTTGTTCTAGCTGGGTGAAAAGAAAGGGCCCTCTGAGCACGCAAGGTATGAACCGAGCCTCCCCAGGAGAAGAACGGGGTTTGGGAAAGGAACCACTTAGGGCAACTGACTGGTCCAGGTGGAAGCAAGAAAGCACCTGGGAGAGGCCTAGGGCAAGGAGTCAGAACCCACCATGGAGGGGAGCAGAGTCAGCTCATCAACTCTCTGGCTGTGGCGAGAGCCACCAAGGCAGACATCTAGAGAGACGGGTGATGAAGGGAACAGTCCCCCCAGACCCCCCATTGAAGGGGCTAGAGTCAGTGGCTCTCGAACAGACGGACTAAGCTAGCGCACACCCTTGAGGAGTCTCTGGGTGAGCACAGGGTACGAACACCATATCGCCCTGCTCAGGCAGCTGGGGAGGCAGAGGCTGCAGCCCCAGGGACTGAGTGAAGTGAGGGCAAGAGCTGTTTGCTTCGAGTGAAGGAGATGGTTCAGTCCGTGGGGCAGGAGAAAGGTGTCTCAGTACAGAGAGAGCTGATGGGAGGTTCCTGCTTTGGATGAGGATGCCATGGAAATCGATCTCTTGCTGGTGCTCAGTAAACTAACCCCTATGTGGCCAGCCACAGAGACTTGAAGGCTCTGCCCCTGTTTCCAAGACAGAAGATCCAGTGTTTGGTTGTGGAACCAGGGGGCCATATGGACACGTGTAGCAGGTCTGTGAATCACACCTGTGTTGGCTCGAAAGGATTGTCATTGCATCTCATTCCCTCTCCCTGATGACCCTGGAGAAAGCGTGCAGGGAGCCTTCTGTCCGTGGGAAAGGGAAGGCACCTGGGAGACTGCCTGTGAAGCGGAGCTGAAGACACTTGCTCCGATTAGTGGGCAGCTGGGATCTGAGGACAGGAGCGAGAGCCTTGCGGGGTGTGCTCCACCTGGGGCTTCACTCTAAAGGGGAACAGCCCCGCTCACCGGGCGCGAAGCCAGGCACCCCGAGGAGCCAACACAGAGGCTGCGTTCACAGGTTACTATGCCTGGCGAAGGAGCCAGCGACCCTGAAGACGCCTGGGCAGAGGCTCCAGAAATCAGGGCAGGGCTACGACTGGCCCGTGAAGAATCCCTGTGTTTTGCCCAGACCCCACGGACACTCGCGGTCACTGACCTGGGAGAGCAGGGAGGGGCAACGTCTCCCTTCCCTGGTCTCTAGTCATCCGCAGGTGAGGGCTCCTTCCACTCAGGCCATTAGGCCACACTGCCTCAAAGACTGGGGCCATGCGGCCCCAAAGGCTGGGGAAGCCCCGTCCAGCCAGCTGACAGCACACAGCCCATGCTGCCTATCTGCAGATGGAGAGGAAAAAGCCCTCCCCAGAGCCCTGCGCACACCACGGCCTGCTGACCCCCACTGGCTTGATGGAACAAGTGGCTCTCAGTGGCCCCCAGACCTGCGGCTGTTCCCCACCACGGCACAGAAGCACCTGAGGGCTAAGTCTCAGCGCAGACTGACTCGCGCACTGAGATCCGTGTCCCGGCTGCGGCTGCTGCCATGGCAGGCTGGGAACGCAGGGAACGCAGAGAAGAGGTGCTAAGCAGGACCACGTGCCCCAGAGGCCTTCAGCAAACCCGGGCTGTGGGGAGACTGAGACGGGCCTCGGGACGCGTCGGGAGGCTGGAAGGCGGCTCTCATTAGGAATGCATGCACTCTGGCGTCGAGTGGAGCAGACCCAGGCATGAGAAAGACTGAACTCTGTGGTTCGGCCAAGCCGGTGCCCGTGTCATGGCTCTCCGGGGATGTGCTGTGCCAGTCTCGATGCCCTTCCTGGGAGGACCCCTATATCTGCCAAGCTTGATGCTTAGCTTCCCAGGAGCACGCCCACAGGCCCGCACTCCCGGACTGGGCCCTCGGGCTCCAGCACTGATTCTCATCGCGGTCCCCAGCTGGTTGGGCTGAATGCAGACACCTGTGGAGACTTCACTCCCTCAGCAGCAACATGCCAGTATCCGCAGCGGAGCCAGCTCAGAACCATGGAGCATTTCTCTGCTACCTGGAATCCAAGTCCTCCGCGACTCCACGCCATCCTGTCTCTCCTGACTGTGCACGTCCGCGCCTTGACAGCCACACACTGAACAGTTCACGCTTCGGTTTCTCTATCTCTGGCTGCTGCCTGCCGGGTTCACGGTTCAGCTTCCTTGGCTGCCCATCTTCCATCGTCTCCGCAGCGTCCGATATATGGCCAGGCCTTCGCACTGCAACCACACCACCCAGATGTGCCTCCAACACCAAGCTCTTACTCTCCTTGGCCCAGGAGAAATGAACTCCTTCACATGAGGCAGGTAGCAATATAAAGTGAGTGGGTAAACGGAGTCACAGACTGGCCAGGACCAAAATCCCCGGCATTCTGCGCAGCCCTGTGCTGCACCATCTGCGAAGGGCTCTCACTAATACCAGGGATGTGGTAAAGAGCGTTGGGGCCGCAGCGACCTGTACCGAGGGTGAGTGCTCCTACTGTGAACCAGAGATGTTCTCTGAAAGCCAGATGCATGATAACGTGTACGTAAACACCCTGCATGTCAGCAGCTGGGAATCCTGAGGAGCTAGGGAGAGAGGACCACAGGGAGGGGTGATGGGTGAATTTGTTGGGATGTGGTAAGGCCAGGATCAAGTGCATATGTCCAAGAAGAAGCGGGTGGAGGAACAATGGGAGGAGAAACCCTGGCCCCAAAACAGCTGAAGCCCTTCCTTGACGGCCCCTGGTTGGAGTAAAGAGGCCCCTCTTCTCAGGAACGGTTCATGAGATGCTTCCCTGAGGGGGAGTGAGGAAGCAGATGGAACTCGTTGCAATAACCCCAGTGACTATCATGAGGGTCCCCTGGTCCAAGGAGACCACCCATGCCCAGCACAAGGGCAGGCATGTGCCAGGAGGGGTCTGGGGCCGAGGTTTCGGTGTGAGCAGAAGGGGGCTGCCAAGCTGTTCATCAAGTCCCTCTCCGACATGGTGCACAACGGGAGAACCTCAGGTACTGTCTCTGAGGAGTCACTGGCTGATCTGGCCCCAATAGCAGAAAGGCTTCCTTTCAGCAGCTGAGACTGAGGGGCCCAGGGAACAGAGGCCTCAGAGTCCCTGGGGGTACGTAAAGCATCACTGAGCCCCCAAGGGGAAGGTCCTCAACCGTTTCGGCAGGTCTGAGCTAGAGCCGTGATGGCTGGCTGCCATCTCTGGGAAGTCTGTCATGGCTTGCAGGGAGATGGCTGCATCAGCTGACCTGGCAATGATTCCAGCTGTGCCCTGGGGCCCTTAGGAGCTGGTCCAGGAGGCGAGCTAGCCAGTGGGGTGGACAGCCAGTGTGGCCTTTCTTCTCCTGGCTCCGTTTGGTCTTTCTTTGTAGGCCCGGCTCCTGGAGGACCTGTGGAACTGGAGACCTCCTTGGGTGCTGAGGCCACCAGGCAGCCGGGTGCAGCAGAATTACTCCAAGCCTCTCTGTGGCATCGATCCTGCTGTTGGGCTCCAGGCAGCATGAAGGACTGAGGCTACGACAGCTCAGATCCGGACTGGTCCAAGGAAGGCAGTCACGCTGCCTGGGTGTCAAGGAGCCCGTGCGGCTTCTCCTGCAGCATCCGTGTCTTGGCAACCCGTGACAGATCCGCAAGGGTGGGGGCAACCGCTGCACAGGGCAGGAGAAGTCATCAGCATCTCTGGGGCCTCTCCCTTCTCAACCACCTCTGCCCCCCCGCTGCCAGACGTGGCCGGGGGCTGGGTGAGGAGGCCCCGCGAGGCCAGGGTGCCATGACTGCCATCTGCAGGGGCCCAGGAAGGAGTCGTCCATTAGCCTCAGTCCCCACTCCAGATGGCGGGGAGGACACACTGGAGCCCCTGGAGAGGTGGTGGATGGCTCCTGGCACGGCTGGTGCAATCTCCCTGCCCTTGGGCTCGGAAACATTAACACACCACGCAGGCGTCGACACTGATGCTAACAGGGCTGGATCCCCAGGTAGCCTCTGGCCCACTGCTGGGCTGGATGCGGGCGTTCCCGCATGAGATGCGCCTCCCTGGACTCTGCTGGCGTCAACATGTCCCTTTGGCCTGCCACGGATCTCCAGCCCCCCAGACTGGGTGAGAGTCCTGGCTCTCTGGGGACGGAGGGTGGGGGCTCTGAGTCCAAGGCCACCTTCGCTGACTGCTCAGCAGAGGTTTGAAGAAGGCCAGAAGACTGAGCAATGGGCAGGGCCACCTGCAACAAGCTCTGCCTCAGCCAGCAGCGAAGGGAGAAGCCTCAATCAGCACCCAGCAGGGCAGCATTTAACAAGAGCAAACCACCAAGGGCCTGAGCACAGTGGGTCTCTTCTGTCTGATGTGATGCCCGTGGGAAGCAGGACAGACTGCTCCACGGCAGGAGAGCTGCCCTCAAGGGGAGGGTGTGACGACACATAGGGGCACAAGTGCAGCCCCTACAGATGCTGTTAAGCCAAAGATCCTTCTCCCAGAGACCAGACGTGGGACCCAGACGGCCAATGTGACTAAAAGGGAATAGTCTGTAATATTTTCAAGTCCTGTTTATGCCTCAGTTTCCCCTGGGTGCTATCCTGCTACCCAGTGGGTGGATGTGGATTGTTTGCTCCCGAGCAGGCTGACTCCTTTGTTAGTCTTTACAAGTGTGACAGGGCTCGTTTGCTTTGCTGAACTAGACGAACACAGCTCCCTCTTTGGAAACTGTGGGCCTTAATCTCTCTCCTATCAATAGAGCAGCTGAGAATCCAGTAGCCAGGAACTGACCCCTAGCAACCAACTCCTGGAGGAAGGTGAAGTGTCCCACCTCTCCTTGAACAACCACCCGCCAGCTCAAGACGAAAAGGCTGCAGATGGAGAGATGTGAGACGGCGGTCAGAGCTGGCTGCTGGAAGGAACTAGGGTTCCCACCTGCAGTCTGACCAAGGAGGCCAGAGACGGACAGAGCGTGCACTGAGGGGGTCACTACAGCGTGGCTG
This sequence comes from Pelusios castaneus, assembly GCA_007922175.1. Classification (NCBI taxonomy): domain Eukaryota; kingdom Metazoa; phylum Chordata; order Testudines; family Pelomedusidae; genus Pelusios; species Pelusios castaneus. Next base: position 486,866 of record ML686091.1, read on the forward strand.
GGATCTGGGCTGACCAGAATGGACGGAGCTTTCACGTCACTGGTCTACGCAAAGCTAGCGATTCCAGACGACAGGCTGTTCTGACAATGCTGGGTGAGTGTCACTGCTCACCCAAATCCCCATCTTCAAAGCGTCTGATGAAGGGGGATTTTCTCCCACGAAAGCTCATGCAATAAATAAATCTGTTAGTCTTTAAAAGTGCCCCAGGACTCCTTGTTCAAACTTCTAGGGATCTGGAACACGGAAAGGGTCCCAAAGCACGGGCTGTGGCACCTGTCCAGGGGATCCATGACAGCCAGCACTCGAGAAGCGCAAAGATTGCAGATTTATTATCTCCCCCGAGCATGCCCTGCCTTGTCTAGAGTTCTGAGGGCCAATATTTCTACACCTCTCTATCCTGCCTCCCTCTGCACTCAACAGTCCCACCCCACCCAGTCCCCGTTTCTGAACTAGCTCTCGGGGGTAAGCAGAACTGAACAGGCCCGCAAGCCAGGGGGCATTTTCAATATCGTTCTCCATCCTACTCCATATGCCGTTCACTCATCTCATTTCTCTAACCAGCACGGAGCTCAGCTTTCATTGATCCCTCCCCGACACCCAGATGTCTTCCTGGGTGGCTAGCTGATCTAGAACCCACATGAATGAGGAATTCAAATTACGCCTTCCAGAGTGCGCTAAATAGACTCCATGCTCTACTGCCTTCACACAGCCCATTTCTGAGCGGGACAAGCCCCTCTGAGGTTCCTCACAGACTGCGCCGCGCTCCCTGGATCTGAATAACTATGTGTCCTCCACAGATTTTGTCCCCCTTCTCCAGGTGGTCAGTAACTGTATTAGCCTTCGCCCCAGTCCAGACCCTTGGGGCTCCCCCAGCTGCTTGCCCTGCAGGGCCACGTTACCACCCATCCCTTTCTGTCCCGGGACAAACTTCTGTCAGTTCCCTGACTATTCTGTTCTCCAAAGGTTCTTGTATCACACTCTGCACCTCAGCGCCTTCCGCTCATGACTAACACGTCACACGTTGGTTCCCTCCTGCTGCCAGGAGGAGACGTGTGTAGGATGTGCCTGGCACCGGCAGCTCTAGGGAATGTTTGTTATCCACATGTTGCTATCGATCTGTGTCAGAGAAGGCAAAGCCAAAGAAATGTGCCCAGCTCTTGGAGTGGGCAGGGCTGGGGTCAGGGATGGTTAGAGGGTGGGGGGCACCGTGGATGGGGAGTCCCATTTCCCACCTGGTTGATGTGCACAGAAGGAATGGAGGCAGCAGAGACAGACGAATGGCTAGGTGAATTAGGCAGGGACTTGCATGGCCCTATGGAGAGCTGCTGTTTCTTCCGCAGGGCCACCACCTTCTGAGCCACTGAAAGAGAGAAGAGAGAGGTTAGCGTCCCATGGCTTCCCCAGAGCAGTTCTGAGCGGCCCCAGCCCTGCATGCAGCCGATACCTGGGCCTTCACACTGCACCTCCCTGCAGCAGCACAAGGGACTCGGTGCGTATCTCCCTGCAGCCTCCTCTGGCTGCATGAGCAGTAGAGAATGGAGCCGCTAACAGCTGTCCCAGGGGAACAGCGTGCGCCAACCAGCCCCTCGTATCAGTGTGGTTTGCCCTGCGCCTGAGTACATGTCCCACAATTCCTGGCACAGCTCCAGAAAGCAGTGGCTTCAGGAGACTGTGCAAGATCTTCTGGGCCCAGCTTAATTGCAAGAAAAAGGGTCAGATTCCCATAATTTCTTGGGGAACCCCCATCAGGTCCTGGCACTGGCACCACATCCAAGTCCTGGTCTCAGAGCGGGGGCCAGGGTGAACACTCGGCTGCTGGAGCTTCGGAAAACAGTTGCGGGACCGTGGCAAGGCTCTTGCAGGAGCTGCAGAGAGTGCAGGTCACAGAGCCAGATATTGCCCTGAACACATGGGCACCCTGTCCTTGAGCCCAAGGGCTCTTCTGCTGTGCTCCAAATGCCACAGGGGCCCCCATCCCAATTCCCCCATCTCCTTCCTTCCACCTGGACACTTGGCACCTCCATCCTCCCAAATGGGGGTCCATGGGGCCCCATCCTCTCTCTAGGTGCTCCTCAACACGTTTAAACGGATGATAACCATCCACACCCCTCTCCTCCAACACTCTGCAGCTCAACGCAGATCTCAGGCCTTTTCAGTCTCCAACCAGAGCCTCCCACCCCCGGGAAAGCAAATAGGTTTCAGCATGCCCGAAGGCTGACACACAGGGGAGTGGGAACAGGCACCCCCATGTGTGAGGCCTTGCAGAGAACACCCTGCCAGAAATCCTCCACTCTCTCACGTGTGGGCTCCAGCCAGGTACCCCACTGATCACAACGACAGCTGGACAGCACAGGGAGAGACGTCTTTCAGAAGTGCGTGCCATGCCACCGAGAGTGAGAGGATAAAGCCAGCACGGTCAGTGCCCGATGCTTCGGCCGTGCTCTGCGCCAGCTGCAGGTCCCAAGAAGTCTGACAATGCCGCACCACACGCAGCATCAAAGCTGGAGGGGGTAGACCACCAGCCGTCACAGGGTGTCCGCGCCCGGAGACCACGGGTCAAACCTCCTGGCTGCGGGCAGATGGGAAAGGCTGACCTGCCTTCTCCTCTGACACAGCTGGGAGTCCAACCAGAACCCAAGGGCAGGAGAAGTCAGTCAGAGCAGCCCGTATTCCCTCTGCCATCACTTCCAGCTGTCCCCCCACAAACCTCCCTCTTCTCTGGGTGAGGCTCTGGCCCATGCTCTGCAGGGTGAGGAAAGGGGCTTTTCATCCTGCTGTGGGGAACAGGCCTCAACACAGCAGGATCAGACCACATGAATAAGTGGGACAATCGCTCTGCTCACGAACCCATCTGACTGTCCCTGGTTAACTGGGCACTGGCTTGGCTTAGGTGCATGGCGGGTGCTGTTGCCATGGGAAGTTGTACTACAATACACACAATGGTACATGGGCATGAAATCCAGGGGCCGCTACCCCAGAGAGCAGCGAGGGACAGAAACCCAGCCCCCCACCCCAGCCCAGGAGGCTCCACGCAGGCCATGGTGGCAGAGGGAGTTCTAGCACACAACACGGAGCCCAGCCAACACTGCCCACTGGGATTCGGGGGGCACCGGGCACCCACACTGGTGCTAGGGCTCACAAGCCCATTCCCAAGCAGCACAGAAAGGAGGTAATTCCAAGCTATGCTGAGTGAGGGGAATGACGGCCGGTGGCGGTGCCTGATGGCCCACTGCAACGGCTCCTGGTCAGGCTGCCCCATGGCATGGGGCAACAGTGAGACGCACAGTCACCATCCACAGCTGGACACACAAGCTGCTCCTGAGGCTCATATTAGCGCCACATGCAGCCAGCCAGCGGCCCAGGCCAGAAGCGCTCCGTGTGCTCACTTGCCGAAGGACGGTGCCAAAAGCATTGAGCTAACGCTGTTGCTATCTCCAGCCATTTCTTCCTCTGCTGCATTAATTACTCCATGAAATGAGGGATCATTTTCATGGAGAAGAGATGGGGCAGGAACTATTTGCAGCTGCCATGGACTTCGGCTGGTGAGTTTGCACTTTGCGCTGACCGCCGTTTTGATTTGTGTTGGTTGTGACAAGGGAGTACCATGCGACCGCTGTCCCGACTACGTTGAGACCGTCTGCAGAAATGTCTTCATTAAACGAGTATAAACACACAGGAAAGCGCAATATCAAACTCCGGCGCACAGCCCTGCACCAAGGGCACACGGGTCTGCAGATTGCAGAGGCCAGAGATGCACGTCTTGGGGATTCTCATTTTCTTTGCCCCCATCAGAGGAAAGGAGGGAGCTGAAGGAGCTGCCCTGAACAAGCTGCTGTGCCTGCCATCTTTTCTCCGCAACCGTTGGCGCTCACTGCTCATTCTCCTTTTGTCCTGGCAATACTCCGGCCTCAGGTCCGTGTCCTGCTCCAGATGGAGCGTCCCTCTCCCCACGCATCCAGGACAAGATTCTCTGCTGGCTCGTGGCATGTGTCGTCGCTCCAGGACTCGGATCCTGCAGGTCTGACCCTCCATCTGCTCTGGAAAGTGAGTGGGGTTGGATGGGGGGACAATAGGCTCTCCCACCCTGGGAGTCCCAAGGGAGGCCAATCCCAATGCCTCGCTGCCTCCTAGAACGGCAGGACACAACTCCCATGGTGAGGCGGGAGGGGAGAGCTCCTTGTGAACGCAGGAGCAGTGGAGTGGACAGGGATGGAAGAACGTTCTGGGGCAGGTGAAAGGGGCAAAGGGCAAGTGAGTGGGAGCCCAGGCCAGGCTACAGGAGCTCTTCACCAGGAGGAGATCAGAAGCCAACTCTACGAGAGCTTCTGTGGAGCAGGGAATAAACGCTCTAGAGACACAGCCCCTACGTGGGGGGAAGGAAGGGCTAAGAAAGCAAGCCCTTGTCTCAGTGAGCCTGATTTTCAGAGCTTTGTCTTTCCACATTCACACTGCTGGGATGTTCCCTGCATGCTGCTGAGCTGGGGGAAAGGGCAGGAAAGCAGAGTCCGTGGAGGCAGGGGTGTGCATGCACTGAGCCAAGGAAGCCTGGCTGGGGCCTGAGTGCCTCGCTTCCTTCCTGCCAGTGGAAGGAGAGCCAGCACACGAACACCTGCACCAGAAACAGCGCTCCTTCCTCTCTGAGGGGCCTCAGCATAGCTCCTGCTGGCAGTCGGGGTCCCAGCCAGCCGCACCCATCCCAGCAGGGCAGGACAGGAACCTCAGCGCTGGACGGCCGGTTCAGAGCCCTGTTGTTGTAGGACCATCTGTACAGAACAGAGACGGGTACCCCTTGCTGCAGGAGGAGACAGCTTCCCAGCATAGCTCGGCAGGGCCTCAGGCTGGCCACCAGGGGCGTTGCTGCCCTGAGAAAGGTTCAGGGCCTGGATCTTGTCGCCAGCGGGTGGTGGGCCAGGGTCCCGACCATCCCAGGGCCAGATCCTGCTGTCTCCTTCTGGCGGCCTGGCCCCGGCTCCTTGGCCAGGGTCCCAGGGCCGGCTCCTCCCACCGGCAAGCAGCAGCTGGGCCCCGAGTCCCCACCAGACTCAGGGCCCTGGCGCTGGGACTCAGGGCACGCGCCCTGTGTGCTCAGCCCTGGCATTGCTAGCCACCCACGTTCAGACCTTTCCCCGGGCCTCAGCGTCCACACCCGGTTTTCAGCAGGCAGCTTGAGCCCCACGAGTGCAAGTCTGGCCCAGCTGAAGTGTAGACATCCTATATTTCTAGCGCAAAGGCAGGCCACTGCCACCCCTGGGCCCTGACGGAGTCACCCTAGGCAAGGCTTTGCAGGCAGTCAGGTGCGGAGTGGAAATCACTGCCCTTTTGCTTTTATCCCCAAAGCTACAAAAAATTGAGGAAGTTTCCTAAATGCCTCAGTCGTAGCTGGAGAAGCCAAAGCCCTGCTGACATCTACAACATGGAAGGTGGCTTCCCCAGGGTGAGAATGAAGTCTTCGTCCAAGAGCAGGAAGATGACAGAAGTCCAATGCAGGAAGATTTCGGATAGAGCCTCTGGCATAAATTTGGGAAGAGGATTTATGATACTTTAGCACCTGTAGAATATGGCATGCGGAGGATCCATTATCAAAGCCTAAAACTCCCTTATTCTGTGTTTACAACAGGAGCCAGGGCGCAATTCTGCTTCTCACACACACTGTGTGCTAAAAACAGGAGTGAAGCTGTGGAAGTCGAGTCAAGTACAAACCTCCCTGACGTCCACAGGGCAACTCTTCTCACCAGGCTAGCTCAATGGGTGTCTATAAAACTGGTGTTGCACCCGACTCACAGTGCAGATGTAGCCTCACTCCCCTTGGTAATGTAACGGCGACAAAACCCATCAGGCCAGATCCTCAGCTTGTGTAAGTCACAGAATCCTAGAATCACAGAACTGAGGGGGACCAGGACAGGTCATCGAGTCCCGTCCCCTGCACTCAGGGCAGGACCCAGGACCCCATTAAACCCTCCCTGACAGGTGTTTGTCTGACCGGCTCTTAAACACCTCCAATGATGGAGATTCCACAACCTCCCGAGGCCACTTATTCCAGCGCTTAATCACCCTGACAGTTAGGAATATTTTCCTAATGTCCAACCTAAACCTCCCTTGCTGTAAGTTAAACTCACAGCTTCTTGTCCTATCATCGGCTGTTAAGCAGAACAATTTTTCTCCCTCCTCCTCATGACAACTGTTATCATGTCCCCTTTGTCTCCTCTTTTCCAGACTAAACAAACCCAGCTCTTTCAAGCTTCCCTCATAAGTCAAGTGTTCCAAACTGTTAATCATTCGTGTTGCTCTTCTCTGGACTTTCTCCAATTTGTCCACATCTTTCCTGAAATGACTGTGAACCATTGAGAACAACTCTCTGGGAGCGGTTATCTAACCAGTTTTGCACCCATCTTATAGTACCTCCATCCAGGTTGTCCTTCCCTTGTCTGTTAATGAGAAGGTGATGTGAGACCGTATCAAAAGCCTTACTAAAGTCTAGATATACCACATCTACCACTTCCCCTCTATCCACAAGGCTTGTTACCCCGTCACAGAAAGCTATCGGGTTGGTTTGACACGATTTGGTCTTCACAAATCCATGCTGACTTTCACTTTACATCTTATTCTATTCCAGATGTTTGCTAATTGATTCCTTAATTATTTGCTCCACTATTTTTCCTAGCACAGAGGTTAAGCTGACTGGTCTAGTAGTCAGAGTAGTTCCAGTGATTTCAATGGAGCGTCCTCGACTTACACCCACGAAAGTTATAGCCCAGGGTCTTTACAGGCAGGAAGGATAAAGAGCACACACCCTGGGGCTCAGAAGGTGAGTCCAGGTAAAGTTCCCATGATGCAGTGGGCTCTCTGGAGGCACTAACCAGGTCTTCAGGATCCCTAAAATCAGCTGGACTGTCCACTGGTGGCATCATACGGAGATAGAAGACAAGGATCGGCACAGAGATTTCAAGTCCAGCAAACAGCCCTAAGCAGGATAGACAGACAGGCAGAGAATGGGCAAACATTACCTGCTGCCCACAGAGGAACCTTCTCACTTCCCAGGACAGAGGGCTTTCTGCATGCCTTCTGTGCTCCCACAGAGCACAGCAGGTGGGAAGCTGGGAGACAGCCATAAAAAATGCAGGAGGGCCACACCAGAGCCAGCAGAGAACTCGTAGGATGGTGCAGCCCAGCATGGCCCTGGGGTGGACACTGGAGCACAGCTCAGAACCTCCCACCGGTATTTGCTGGAGAGGTCCGCCACGTCTAACGTCAGGGCCAACTCACGGAACATCTCTCTGGGGCCACAGGGGAGGAGGCTGTGTGAGCAAGCCCGTCCTGAGACGCTTCCTCTGCTCAGAGCAGCTTCTCCTGTGGGATCCCTGTGGCACAATGCATGACTCTGGTTCATGTATCAATGTGGAATGAGAGCTACTGACTGGACCCGAGTCCCCCACAGGCTGCAAGGCCACAGCAGACAGGACTCTGCACGTGTCTAGCACCGTGTCAGATTTGCAGCCTTGCCACTGAAGGTGAACGTCTCCCATGCTGGACGAAAGCCAATTCCCTGTCAGTGTTGGCCCGGTGGGATTGGACTCAATGGTGCGCACAGGAGCATCCTGCACAGGGGCAGAAGGAAAGGAATCCGAGCCCTCGGGACTGGCACCGTGGGCAAAGCTGTAGCAGCTCTCACCACTAACTGGGCTTTCAGGAATTGTTCCACACACTTCCTAGACTCAGGCCACAATTATTCCTCTCCCAGGGCAGCAGCAAGAAGCCCAGCATGAAAGGGTCCCTGGCAATTACTTTACGAACCCTTGTGTGGAGATCACCTGACCATGGGGCGGGAGTCAGCTTGATTATAGAGAGTCCCACGCTGATGGGGACCCTGGAACAGAAGCACCTGTGCTGACCTTTTCTAAGAGAACAAAGCTCTTTGCTGGACATTTTCCATTCCCAAGACACTGGGAGGTGCACACTCAGCACCACGTTCCTTCCTTACTGGGAGCCCTGGGATGGACGAATGACCCAGGCCAATGACTCCTTCCAGCCAAAACCAGCCTTCAGAGCAGAAGGCTGATATCTGGGTGCTGATGAGACCTCTACCTCTGCAAGATGGGGAGAAGATGAAGGCAGGCATTCAGAACAGTCAGCGTGGATTTAGCAAGGACAAATCATGCCAGACCATCCTGTTGCCTGCTACAAGAGGAATGGCTCTGTGGATGTGGGGAAAGCGGTGGACGTGATACACTTTGACTTTAGCAAAGCTTTTGATAAGGTCTCTCACAGTATTACAGAAGTGTGGGTTGGATGAATGGACTATAAGGTGGGTAGAAAGGTGGCCACATCTTTGGGCTCAATGGGCAGTGATCAACAGCTCAGTGTCTAGTTGGCAGCTGGGAACAAGCAGAGTGCCTTAGGGTTGGTCCTGGGGCTGGTTCTGTTAACGTCTTCATTAATGATCTGAAAGACAGGGTGGATTGCACCCTTAGCACGTCTGCAGATGACACTAAGCTGAGGGGAGCAGTAGATACCTTGGAGAGTGTAGGGTTAGGACAAATTGGTGGGTTGGGCCCAAAAAATCTGTTGCGGTTCAACAAGGACAGGTGCAGAGTCCTGCACTTAGGACAGAAGAATCCCAGGCGCTGCTACAGGCTGGGGACCGACTGGCCGGGCAGCAGCTCTGCAGAAAAGGACCTGACGGTTCCAGTGGAAAGATGCCAGAGATGAGTCAGCAGTGTGCCTTGTTGCCAAGAAGGCTGAGAGCACATTGGGCTGCATCAGTAGGAGTATTGCCAGCAGATGGAGGGATGTGATAATTCCCCTCTACTTGGCACTGGTGGGGCCACATTTGGAATACTGTGTCCAGTTTGGGGCCCCACTACAGGAAGGATGGGGATGAACTGGAGAGAGCCCAGCAGAGGGCAACAAAAATGATGAGGGGGCAGAAGCACGACTTATGGGGAGCGGCTGAGGGAACTGGACTTATTTAGCCGTCAGAAGAGAATAAGGGGGATTTGATCACGGTCTTCAGCTACCTGAAAGGGGGAGGAGGGAGCCGGGCTGTTCTCAGTGGTGGCAGGTGACAGAACAAGGGACCATGGTCTCAAGATGCAGTGGGGAAGGTCGAGGTTGGATATTAGGAAATCTTTTTCTCTAGGAGGCGGTGAAGCACTGGATGGTTACCGAGGGAGGTGGGGGAATCTCCATCCATAGAGGTTTTTGAGGCCTGACTTGACAAAGCCCTGGCGGGGATGATTTAGTTGGGTTGGTCCTGTTTGGAGCAGGAGGTTGGACTAAATGGCCTCCTGCGTTTCCTTCCAAACCTTGTCTTCTCGATTTCTGATGGTTGCTCTTCAGTGGAGCCGAAAAGAGCAGGAGGAGACTGAAGGTTTCAGCAGTGGGACCAGTTGTGCTGGGTTTTTAAATTCGGGCCCTGCCAGAGAGCAGGTGAAACACTTAACCCTAAACCTCAGCCCTTGGACAGCACTTCACCCTGGAGCCCAGGGCTTTTCGCAGGGGAGCAGGGGCAGAGCATTAGCCCTGTGTCACAAAGGAGGAGGATTCATCCAATGTCTCACAGCACGTCAGTGGCAGAGTCAGCCAGTGCCCTGCCCACTAGACCGTGCTTCCCTCTTCTAGGACCAAGAGAGGAAGAAATAAATCCCAGCTGCAGGTAACAGCACTGACCCCGTGTCCCTTACAGCTCAGCTCCTGCCTGCCATTTGCCTCTTCTCCAGCTGCCCCTTGCTCCAACCAGCCTCTCCTGTGACGACTGTGCAGTGTTCCTTCCAAAACTTCTTCCATGCCCCACTACACTCCGTGCCTGCAGCCCCTTCCTTTCCAGGCACATTTCCCCTCCTGCCACCCCACTGCACGAAGCTGCAACCAGACAGCCCCGCAGGACTGCACAGGCGGCCTGGAGAGACAGGGTGGGTTGGCAGAGCAACCTCTGCAGCGTCACACAGAGGAGAGCATCAGTCTGCCAGCTCCTGCCGGCCCCAGCTCTGTGCTGTGCCGTCTCCTGCGCCAGCAGCAGCATCTCTACCCTGCCAGGCCCATTTTCCGTGCTCTGTTCTCTTACTCGGGGCAGAGGCTCCAGCCAGCAGTTCCCTGCATGGCAGCCAGATACACAGGCTTCACCTGGAGTCCCACCCTTCCTCTCAATACATTAGCAACCAGCCACTTCTCTGGGTCGCACAGGCCCACGTGGGAAGACAACACTGTGGCGGCTGCAAGTGCCAGAGACCCATCTCTGTGGGAGAGTGAGGGGCAGGGAAAGGAGCTCTGCTCAAGCCCAGTGCCACGGTTACCATCCTGGAAGACTCTCTCTACATTCAGGCCGTAGGTGGCACAGGTCTCGTAGTACGTGCAGCGCTTCAAATCATTGGAGAGTTTCCGGGCCCGAGAATCATCAATGACGCGGGGATTTGTGGCACTGATAGCGTCTGGAAAGCAAAGGAGGGAAAGGGTTAGAGAACAGGTTTCCACACCCCCATCCCACAGAGGACAAGCACACGCTGGGGCCCTCCAGCTCCCGCAGACACCCAGCTGCCAAAGCCCACGCTCTCGCTGTCCTGGGCTGAGGGACTGAACCCAGGCAGCACCTCTCCCTCTCCCACCACCCACCTTTAGCTCCCCCAGTTCCACAACCCATGCCAGGCAGCCAATAAGAACGGCCACTCTTTTATAGTCTTTGCCTCCACAACATCTTCTGGCAAGGAGTTCCACAGGTGGACTGTGCATTGTATGAAGAAATACTTCCTTTTGTTTGTTTTAAACCTGCTGCCTATTTGTTTTATTGGTGACCCCTAGTTTCTGTCTTATTTACTTTCTCCACACCAGTCATCATTTTCTAGATCTCTCATAGTCCTCTCTTTCCCAAGCTGAAGAGTCCTAGTCTTATTAACCTCTCCTCACATGGAAACTTTTCCATACCCCTAATCATTTTTCTTGCCCTTTTTTGTACCTTTTCCAATTCCAGTGTCTCTTTTCTGAGATGTGGGCAATGAGATGTGCATGCAGTATTTGAGGTGTGGGTGTACGTTGGGCAGGCAATATGGTATTTTCTGTCTTACTATCTTCGTGATTCCCAACATTGTTAGCTTTTTTGATTGTCACTGCACATGGAGTGGATGTTTTCACAGAATCGTCCACAACGATTCCGAGGTGATAGCGACTAAGTTAGATCCCATCATATATATATAGTTGGGATTCTATATTCCAATGTATATTACTTTGTATCTATCAACACTGAATCTCATCTGCTTTTTTCTTGCCCAGTCTACCAGTTTCCTGAGATCCCTTTGAAACTCATTGCAGTCTGCTTTGGACTTAACCATCTTGAATAACTTTGTATCATCAAATTTTGCCTTTCACTCTTTATTCCTTTTTCCAGCTCATTTCTGAATCTGTTGAACAGCATTGGTCCCAATACAGATCTCTGGAGGACAGCACTATTTACCTCTCTCCATTCTGAAAACTGACCATTTATTGCTATCTTTGGTTTCTTATCTTTTAAACAGTTCCAGAGGGGTAGCTGTGTATTTCAGCAAAACAAATGAGGACTCCTGTGCGGCACTTAGAAAGACTAACAAATGTATTAAGGCAATTATGACTTAATAAATCTGTTAGTCTTCATAAGTGCCACACAGGACTCATTATTTAACAGTGCTTTTTTTCTTGTTTGTTTGTTTGTTTGTTTTAAAAAGGGTGCTGCTACTCGGCCAGAGCCCTGGGGCTGCCGGCGGCAGCAGAAGCCTGGGCCGCATCGCTGTGAGAAAAGGGGCCAGTACTCAGTATCCCTGAGGACCATCCCAAAAAAAGCCCTGCCTTTTAACCAGTTACTGATCCAGGAGAGGATCTTCCTTCTTCTCCCATGACAGCTTACTTTGCTTAAGCGCCTTTGGTGAGGGACCTTGTCATAAATTTACTGAAAATCTATACTATAATCTATTCATTAGATCACCTTGCCCACGTGCTTGTTGACCCTCTCATGGAATTCGAGTAGCTTAGGGAGGCGTAATTTCCCTTTTTGAAAACCATCTTGACTCTTCCTTAACAAATTACATTCATCCACGTGTCAGATAATTCTTTTCTTTACTATCATTTCAACCAATTTCCCTGGTCCCGAAGTTAGGTTTACCAGCCTGTAATTGCCGGGATTGCCTCGGGAACCTTTTTTAAAAATTAACATCACATTATCTATCCTCCAGTCATCGGTACAGAAGCTGATTTAAATGATAGGCTGCACACCACAGTTGGTAGTTCTGCAATTTCACATTCCTCTTGGGTGGATACCACCTGGTCCTAGTGACTTATTACTGTTTCATTTATCAATTTCTTTCAAAATCTCCTCTAATGCAGGCCTCGACAAATCTCTCTCACACCTGGGGGCCAGCCCAAAAAATGAGGCGCCCCTAGGTGTAAGGCAATAAAGGGGTCTCCCACTGCGGAGAGCCACCGCCACTTCTTCCAGCGACCGTACAGAGCAGGCAGGCCCCTGGCTGCCACGGCTGCCAATGTCTTCAGCAATGGCAGAGGTGCATGAAACACCCCCCACCACCACCGATGAAAAAGGCATTAGCGCTTTCAGTAGCCGGGGAAGGGACGACGACTCTCTTTTTTTAGGCACCAGGGGGCGTTCGCTTCCCTGTCTGCCTTGGTGCTGCTAGGCACCAGAGACAAAATCGTGAGCACCATGGTGACCTGAAGCGCTGGATTTGTTGAGCCCTGCACTAACAACAGCTTGATCTTGGACAGTTCCTCAGCTTCGTCACCTAAAAGAATGGCTCAGGTATGCGAATCTCCCTCACATCCTCAGTCCTGACAATCGATGCAAAGAATTCATTTAGTTTCTGAGCAATAGCTGTATCTTCCTTGAGTGCTCCTTCAGCACCTCGATCGTTCAGGTGGTTTCACAGGATTCCTGCTTCTGATGTATTTTAAAAAACGTTTGTTACTTTTTGAGTCTTTGGCTAGCTGTCCTTCAAATTCCCTTTCGGCCTTCCTGATTCTATTGTTACACTTCACTTCCCAGAGTTCATGCTCCTTTCTATTTTCCTCAACAGCATTTCACTGCCACTTTGTAAAGGGTGCCCTTTGCCTCTGAATGCTTCTCTCACTGCTCTTTGGGCGCTTTTCGGTCCCCTCACTGTGTGTTCATTTGGGGGCTACATTGAAACTGAGCCTCTCTTATGGTGTTGTTAAAAGGTTTCCATGCAGCTGGTAAGGATTTCGCTTTTGGAACTGTTCCTTTTCTGCTGAACTGACTGCCTCATCTTTGTAGCGCTCCCCTTCCTAAAATTAAATGCTACCTTGGTTCCCTCCTCTTCCCCCCAAGCCAACCATAGGGATGTTACATTTGATTATGTTACGGTCACTATTACCAAGCAGTTCAGCTGTATTCACCAGATCCTGTGCTTCACAGCCGGGGGTGGGGGAGAAGGGTGAGGGGGGAAGCAGGCAAGTTGGGAGGCCTCAGCACGGCCCAGGGGGGAGAGGGAGCAGGCAAGTTGGGGGGCCTCAGCACGCCCAGGGGGGAGGGGGAAGGCAGGCAAGTTGGGGGACCTCAGCACGGCCGGGAGGGAGGCAAGTTGGGGGGCCTCAGCATGGCCCGGGGGGGTGGAAGGTGCCAGGACACCTCAGGGTACCCTGGGTGGGGAGAGGCAGCGGCTGGCGCAGTGTTCACAGTCCATGCTCCCGGCGGGGCTTGCTGCCCCACGGCAGCATCGGGTGGTGCCGCGGGGAATCCGCCGCCCAGGCCCCACACGGTGCCCCGTGAGCCCCTTACAGGCCTGGAGTGTGCTGGAAGCCGTGACTAGCCTGGGGGCCCGTGGCACCAGTGCCCGCTCACCTTGCGTCCCCACCAGCACCATGGGCACCTCGGCTGCGTTGCGGTAGCTGCACAGCCGCAGGTAGTAATTATACACCGTCTGGAAGCTGATCTCGTCCTCCAGGCTGAAGACGAACACCACAGCATCCACCCAGGCAGCAAACTGGGAAGACACCAACCGTCACCATCCGACCAGCTCCAGCCTAGGGCCCCTCTGCCAGAGACGGGCAGCAGCTGGCAGGCCCCGGGGGTGGTGCTAACAGAGAAGAATCCTCCCCCGATGCCCCATCCACCCACCAGTGCCCCGCGACAAGCCCCCGCCCCCTCCCCACTGCCCAGTCCCCTGCTGCTGAGCCCCAACCCTGCTCCCCACATCCCCTGCCATGCCCACAAACCCCTCTTTGCCAAGCCTGCCATGTCCTCGCCCCACTCCCTGCAGCCCAGAGACGACACCACACTCCCCGGGGCCAGCACTGATTGGGGAAGAGTGCCCCCTGTGCCCCCCGCAGCACAGACCCCTGACAGCACCTGCTGCAGTGGGGAGAACCGGAGCTGAGCCCCACTGTCACCCCTTGCAGCACTGAAGATATCCTGGTCTCCCATCCAACCCTATTCAGCCTGTGAGATACAAATGCCAGATGCCTCCAGGAGGGGACCTCTCCTTCCCCAGGAGCTCTCTACTCATTGCACAGGGCTCTCCAAAGGCATGGGGGCTCTTACCTGGAGCTCAGGGGGGCCCCCTTCATCTCGAATCAGCAGCAGGTAACTCTGACCATCCACTACAATCTCCTTCTTAAAGCGGCCACCTGCGCACAAGGCAAAGCAGCGCACTGAGAGAGAGCGGAGGGAGGATGCAGGGCTCACACTGCCAGGGACACACCTGATGAAAGGGGAGGTGCCTGGGGCAGCTGGGTGGGGGCCAGGAGAAGTCTAGCTCTGGGCCATTTGCTGAGCCCTAGAACTCAGAGGGGAAGATGCCCTTACCTTCTGGGGACTCCTCCTGCACATACGTGCCAGTCAGATAGCGATGCACCAAGGCTGACTTGCCACTGGACAGGTTCCCCACGATGCCCTGCAATATAGAGGTGCGTGAAAATGCCGCCCCCCTCAACGCTGACATCACTACACAGCCCAGCGTGGCCCAGGGCCACCAGCCACGCCTGGGGTGTAAAGCAGCAGAGCAGGTCTTACTGCTGGGGCAGGCAAGACCCACCTCAGAGAACGTCCCAGCCATGGCACACTCCAACCTGCCACCCAGGGGCAATCACGGGTTCCCGGGGAGCACTGAGTGTCCTTGTACCAGACAGGAGCTGAGAGCCGATGCCGGAACCCTACTGGCTCAAGGGAGAGTGGCTGAACGTGAGTGGTCTTCCTTTCCCCCACAGAACAGCTCCAGCCACGGCCGGCCCAGCGCCGGACACCCCCAGCTCTCCTGTTGTTCTGATGCACACTGGCGCTGCCAGAGGGAGGCGCGCCTTCTCCCAGCCCACACGCCGAATCCCATGGGCCATGGCCACCAGTCACACAGCTTCTGATGCAGAGGGAGAGAGAATGGGTCTGGGTATGACCTGGGATCCCAGCAATGGGGTGTGGTATCTGCTCCTTCTCGGCCAGCTACTCTGTCTGCAGCCGAACGCATATACAGGCAGGTCGCCCGACACGACCCATCACAAACCCCGGGGTCCAGCTGCTAACAGCTTTCCAGCTTGCAGGGGCCTGCTTCTGGCTGGACCATTCAGAAAGTCTCCATAATGGTGCGGCTCTTTTCAAGTGCAAGGTCAGCCATGAACAGGGAGTTTTTCCAAGATTCACATTTTCAAGTCACTTCTCTGGTGAGCTGTAGTGCCTTGGGGGTTTGGAACAGGTACCTGAAAGGAGGCTGCAGGACAGCCCCGCGGACAGGGAGGCACCTTTCGCTGTCTGTGTAAATCTGGTCCAAGTGGGTCAAGTTCGAGCTTGTAGAAAATCCCCGTTTACACATGTGCAGTACAGTTGAGTAGAGATTTGCACTTTCGTTTTCTGAACAGTCCATTGGCACTGAGCACCTCCAGGCCCGCTGAGCCCCGCTCAGCACCACACAGTGCACAAGGGCCAGATGGATCCTCCACCTACTCTTCTGCCTCCTCAGAATACCTGGCCCTCCAGAAAGCGGCACTTGGCTAGGATCCCAGAGCAGGCGAATTCTTAACTTACCTCTTCTCTGCATGCAGACAATCCCTTTCTACTGAACAAGGCCTCCTTGCCCCACACTAGGAGGCAGGCAAGCAGCAACCCGCCATTTTGCAAGGCTGGGACCATGATACTGTGGGCAAGAGAGCAGACCTAAGTCTCAGCTACTGAGCCCCCGCACAGGAAGAACCTGCACATCTTTGGCCTTGGCGATGCCATCTGTAAAATGGGGCTAATCGTGTATCAATAATCCAGTGTGTTTTGCATCCTCTTCTAGTGACTGCTTTGCAGAGGATATAACCTACTGCTGCCGGTAGCTAATGTGGTTACTCTGTTAGCGCAAGTGGCTGAGGTTTACACTGCACCCAGAGGTTCTATGTTCAAACCCTGCTGGTGACTGGTGCAAAGATGCTTACCACTGTACATGAATGAATTCCCCTCCCATTTTTTTCTGTTCTCAAAAAACACTAGGAAATTCCATTTCGGAACCAGCTAGGAAACGTGAGCACAGAATGAGCCATGGTCCTGTGGAAAACATGGCATCTCATCACCTGAACAACCCTGCGCCCTACTTCAGACACAAAAGGGGCCAAAGGAAGGCTCATTTCTGGCACTTCCTAACTCCCGAGAGCTCAGCTTCATAAACTTTGTAACATTCTTTCAGGACATTTTCGTTGTGGAATGATAAATGCAGCATGCTGGAGACGGCACCAGATCTCTGCCCAAACAGGCAATAGCCACTCAGAGTCCTAATGGGTCTGGCAGGCGGAAGACAACCTGTTAAATCTAGCTCCGGGTAGCTGTGTTCAGGGCCATGAAGCTGCCATGCAGTGTATGGCTGAGTCAGGGGTAACTCCCTGAGGAACAGCGACTCTCCAGCCACAAGGGGAACGAGGCTGGGCCAGCCTGCACCTTACTTTCTCCACCTCCCCAGAAGCCACATAAAGGGCCTTCACAAGGAGTCAGGGCCAAGCTTTCCATGTACGTTATGGCTTTGGATGCCCAACTTGAGACACAGAGGGCCTGATTTCCAGCTGTGCCTGCAGATCGATGAGCCAGCACTCCGTACCCAAAAGGATCTGAGTTTATGGGTCACTGAAGTTAAGGCCAGAAAGATTTGTTCTGCCCACCCCACATGGCCTTCTCCAGACCAGAGGTTCCAGCATCCTGCCCTTGGCTCCTGGCTCAGCTAGAATGAGTCTGGACTGACGGACAGACACCTGTCTGGACCCACTGACTGCATGCTGGAGAACCCAGCCCATTCCCAGGGCAGCTGTTCCAAAGGGCAGTTACCCTCGCTGGGAAAAAACTGACTTATTTCCAGTGGGAACCTTGCTGACACCAACTTCCAGCCACTGGCTCTTTGTCTGAGAGCTCAGATCTCCTCTCCACGTAGGCCAGATAAAGCCACCTCTGAGCCTGCTCTTTGTTAAACCAAACAGAACGAGCTTCTTCAGTCTCACACGTGACGGAAGGTTTTCCAGACTTCAATCACTTCAGTTCTGTGCAGGCAGAGGACAAGTCCCAGCCATGCTGAGACACCGCTGTCAGACTGAATGGGTCCACAGAAAGCCGGCTCCAGCGCCGGACAGTGCAGGCAGCCCTCATCCACGGTCTGATGGAGCCAAGCCGGGAGCTCTTTGCACACGTGTCGCACAGGGAAAGCGGGTTTCTTCACAGCTCCCCAGTGTCCCGAGCACACCTTGGCCATCTGCACACTCATGGCGAACAAGGAACAGGCTTTCCCAAATGGCTTGGGCACAGAGGGACCTGCCCAACGTCACATAGGGTGTCCACGAATTGAACTCGTGGCACCTGACTCCCAGGCCAGGATGTGCGGTACACAGTCAGCAGGAAGGAGATTCAGTCGTCTCGATATGGTTACCATGATCACAGCACGAGCACCTTGAACGGCGCGAGGCTGCAGACCAGGGTGGGATGTAACAGCCAACAGAAATGCATATGGGATGGGAGGGGAGAGGAGCTCAGCATCCCACAGCTCCACTGGAGCTGCCCCCACCCCCATTTCTAGGCCCCAGGAACAGACAAGCAAGGAGTCCTGGGGCACTTGTAAAGACAAACACATTTATTTATCGCAGAAACTTTCGTGGGAGAAAATCCCCCTTCGTCAGACGCTTTAAAGACAAAGTGGGATTTTCTCCCCCGAAACTTCCTGCGATAAACAAACATGTCAGTCCTTACAAGTGCCCCAGGACTTCTTGCTTGTTTGGCTAACGTAGACTAACCCGGCTCCCCCTGGAACCTGTCACACGCCGGGAAGAGACAGGGTCCGAACAGAGACAATCATTGGAACAACTGAGCTGGGGGTGGGTCAGTGAAAGCAGAGCAAGTGTCTCCCGGTGCCGTGGGCTGGATGCAGGAGTCCCTGGGCGAGGGTCCCCTCCTGGGCTCTGCAGGACGCTGGATGGGATGTGCAAAATGGTCCTGGGATGTTCGTGGCTAGACTCATCCCTAAGCCCAGCAGCCCTTCCCATCGGAGGGAATATGCTCCACAGCCCCCTACCCTGAGCTGCCCACCCCAGGCAGCGGGGCCCCACTCCCATCCCCAGCCACAGGCCTGGGAGGCAGAGCGGGCCCAGGGCCCACGGGACGAGCACTCACCACTTTGAGCTCAGGCACGGAGCGGCTCAAGGTCCATTCCTGGCTGTTCACAAAGGAATCTGCAGAAGAGAGAAAAGAGGCATCATCCTGGGCACTGGGAAGGTGAGTGCTCAGGCCCCAGCGTGACCCCACCAGGCAGGCACACCCCACCCCTGCACAGAAGGGAGAGCGATGGAACCGCAACGCCCTCCAAGCTCAGTGACCCCCTTCCTGCCCTGCACCAGGCCACTGCAGTCGGGCTGAGAGCGGACCGCCCCTTGCAGGAGCAGGACAGTGCTGGGCCTGACCCCAACAGACCCAGGCAGCCACGGGACAGAGGACCTCTCGGCTCCCCTCCCAGGGCACAAGCACCATGTGATCCCTCTTCCCCATGCCCTGGGGGCTGACGGACACTCCAAGGAGAGACCACCCCCCAAAGGAGCAGTCAGAACAGCATCAAAGGGGCTGCAATGCCAGGTGAGAGGGAGCCTGCAGCCAGGGGAGAGGGAGGACAAGACCTGCAAGGAGGAGGAAGAGGCCGGGGTGGGGGTTTAGCCCTGGGGGAGAGGCAGGGAAGATGCAGTTCCTGCATTGCCAGGGGAGGGGCAGGTGAGGAGATGCAGGGCCAAAGTGGGGGGAGGTGGGGAAGACATGGGGCCGAAGCAGGAGGAGATGGGGAAGATCAGGGGGCAGGTGAGGAGATGTGGGGCCGAAGCGGTGGGAGATGGGGAAGATGTGGGGCTGAAGCGGGGGAGACGGGGAAGATGTGGGGCAGGTCAGGAGATGTGGGGCCGAAGC
>ML686091.1:511328-526908 GCA_007922175.1 Pelusios castaneus
GGGGGAGACGGGGGAGATGTGGGGCCGAAGCGGGGGGAGATGTGGGGCCGAAGTGGGGCAGGTCAGGAGATGCCGGGCAGGGCACAGGAAGCCAGCTCTGCAGCACACTGGTCAGCAGGACCTTTTCCACACTGGCCACACTCCATTAGCCGCAGCCACCCTGCAGTCCGCTCTCCCCGGTCCCTGCCCAGCCCCTCCCTCCGCAGTAAATGCCAGCCGTCATCAGAGGCAGCTGTGTGCACCCAGGTGCTGCCACCCCCCCCGCCCCCCAGCCTGGGTGTGCTCTTTGGAGCACGGGTGGCTCTTTTTGTGCAGCGCCCAGCACCTGGGACTCCGCCCATGCCCTCCTCCCACTCTCTGTGAGGGCTGCAATCCCCTTCCCCACAACCACACTATGCTGGGCCGTCACAGGCCCCCCCGCCCCGGGCCGGCCACTTTCTCCCCCCATAAAGAACGCCCCCCCGCCCCCCCCCCCCCCCCAGCTGCAGCCACACGGCCCCTCCAGCGTCTGTGGCTCATCTCTTGCAGAAGCTCCTTTGGTGCCACCCAAACCAGTTCTGCGAGCTGAGCAACTCTGGGTCCCTGCTCGGCACATACTTCATCCCCCAGTGCTGCCCCAGGGAGACTGAACGCCCAACCCAACATGCCAGCAACCGCAGGCTCCCCGCACAGCCGCACGGTGGAGTGGCAGTCCCACGTACATGCAGAGGGGCAGACGTGGCAAAATGAAGGGGTCAGGCATGCACCCCAGAGCAATGATGCAGGAACACAGAGATGGGATTCCTGGGCCTGATTCGGGAGCTCAGGAAACACTCCCCTGGGTCTCAAGCTAGTACTCAGAGCCTGTCTCCTTTGATATTCACTAAGGACAGCTAGCTCCTGCAGAGTGCACCCAGAGATTGCAAAGTGCTTTACAAAGAAGGGAAGTGCCATTCACCCCATTTTACAGGTGGGGAAACTGAGCCACAGAGAGGCAAACAGCCTGGCCTGAGATTCCCCCCATCCCTCCACCCCCTTCCAGGGCAGAACTGAAAAGAAAACGCTGTGTCCTAGGTCAGTTCTCAGTCCCCTGGGCCACACTTCCGCCCTCCCAGCCGGCCCCTGTCAAGAGCACAGAATAGCCCTGAGGCGGGAAACCAGCAGGAACCAGAACAGGCCGTTTTTCTATCCCTTCCACACAATGGAAATTAAACGCCATGAAGTGTAAGGGCAGCCCCCACGTTGCAGTGACCTCCTCCCCTGTGCTGCTCCCAGGGCTGCACCATGCAAACTGCCTTTGACAACTCCAGCACTCTGAGCTAGCCACTGCCGTGCATCCCCAGCAACAGCCGCAACCTGCTGCTGAGGCAGACACAGGCGACGCTCCGAAGGCTTTGCCTGCACTCAGCGAGGGCGTGGAAGGGTGAAAGCAAAGCTGTGCCGGAGCAGTCTCCCAGTGAGCAGCCTGAGCTAGCCTGCCCCAGGATCACATCCCGAATCAGGTCCCTTTAAGACACGCTGGGCCCCAACTTTCAGCAATGATCAGAGGGTTCAAACAAACAGGGCCAGAATGGATCTCCTGGTTCTCCTAGTCCAATCCCCTGCTGCCACAGGTCACTCTGTCGCATCATCCCAATCAGAAAACTTGCCACGCTCCCTCTACTTAGGTTGTGTGCCTCCACTGCTCCTGTTGGGTGGCTGGTCCGGAAAGTCACTCCTGTGAGGTTAGTACCTTCTCACTCCAGCCTCAATTTACTCCTGGCCACTCTATCCCCATTTCTTCTGTGCCAACATCGTCCTGTAGGTTCAATAGTTCTTCTTCCACTCTGGCATTTACCCCAATACACCTACAGAGCAATCAGATCCTGGCAACCTTCCCTGCGCCAGGCTAACCACGCCAGTCTGCGCCCCGGAGGTCACCCTCCAATCACCGATTACCCCAAGAGCCCTCACTGCCCCATTCCAGTTTGGATTCCTCTTTCCTGAACATGGGCACCCAGAACTGCGCACCAGGCTCCAGATGAGTCTCACCAGCACCTTGGCGATGGCATTAATACTTCCCTCGCTCCACGGGACACACCTCGTCTGATACCTCCAAGAATGAGTGGTGACTGAGTGCCACACCCAGCCCCACTGCACTTCCAAATGAGTGCCCCACAGCTTAGAGCACCAATTGCTATTAGTAGCTACATGCCTGACCTTCACTGCGTGCTGTTCCATTCCAGCCCTTTTCCACTCCTTGGCTGCTTTAGGCCATTCAGTTCTTGCATGAGATCCCCATCCTCCCCTCTACTGGTGTTGCCTCCCAGGTTTGTGTCCTCAGTAAATTTCATCAGCACACTCCTGCTCCTCCTGTGTCAAGGTCACTAGTGAAAATATTAAATCAGATTTGTCCCAAGAGTGATGCTTGAGGCACTCCGCGTGTAACCTCCCTGCAACTGACAGCACGGCCAGCTGTTACCTCCTCTTTGGCCACCTCCTTAACCATCTTACAATTCCTCTGGCTAATCCCCATCCTCTCTAGTTCAATCATTTCCCATGTGGCAGCGTGGCAAATGCTTTCCTTGCATCCAGACAGATTAGATTTATAGTTTTCTTTGCCTAAAAAAATCTTAATTTATCGAAGAAAGAATTCAGTTAGTTTGGCACGAACTATCTATGGCAAGCCCATGGTGCATGTTATCTCGTCTTCCATGTCTTTAATTATTCCAGGCCTCGACAAAACCCGGTCACCAGGTTGCCATGGCACCCAGGATTAGTACCGAGCCTAGCTGCGCCGAGCTACTCCAGGGAGCAGAACACCCCCTGGCACCCAAAAAAAAAAAGCTGCTGGCACCTTCAGCGGCTTGTGGCTTTTTTTCGGCAGCAGTGCAGCTTCTTCACCCTTGACCGCCGCAAGTGTTTGCAGCAGTGGGGCTTCTGTGCTCCAGACTGCCGCCACCAGTGTCTGCGGTGGGAGGGCTGGGGGGACTTTTCACGCTGTACAGCCACCAAAAGTGTTGGCAGTGGGGAGTCCCTCTAAAGTGCTGCATACGTGGTGCCCAGTTTTGGGGCTAGTGCCTAGGTGTGCAGCACATTTGTGAGGTCTGAATTATTCCTTCTTTCACAGCTTGTCTTAACGCCATGCATGCTACTGAGCTCCTACTGAGTGGGCTGAAGTCTCCCGATCACTTTTTGAAATACACGTTGCCTGCTCTCCAATCACACAGCACCATCCCCAATGTGATAGTAAAATCCCTGCTCCCAGACTGGCACCCTCATGTGCCAGTGTTCTTTCTGTATTCTGGGATGGAAATTATGGGGTGCTCCCCCCCCCAATAACTGAGGCTCAGGGGGACTACAATAATTGTCGGCCTAGGGGGTGAAAACTGGGTAACAGTTCATGAAGTGTCACAACCATCTCTTACCTAAAACTATTTCAGAAAAGACGCGAGAGGGAGACAGAGAGTGAATTAACTGAACAGGAAAGTTTTACTGATACCACTCGAGGACCAGGTTAAAATTATGATCAATAAACAAGAGGACTGCAGAGCCAGGAAGCAGTGAACCACATGTGTTGCAAACTAGGATCAAAGGATGGAGAAATGATGAGCGGACAGGCTGCTCCCCCCAGCACTTCCTTCCTGGGCTCTTCATGTAAGAAACTGAGACACAGAACAGGCCTCGTGCACACCATCTCCTGGGGCCTGGACCTTCCCTGTTTTCACCCTGAGAGATGCCCTGACCTGAGCAGACCAGAGACAGCTGCCACCTGGCATGAGACAGGGTTTGTCTCTCTTCCTTCCCAACCTTACTACTTCTCCTGTTTCCTTCGCTCTCATCAAAGTCTGTCTAGCTTAGCCAGCCTAAACGGTCTATTCTGCAACATAGCCATAAGCCTGTGAGCACAGAAAGGTAAGCAAGAGCAATGCCGGAAGAACCTGAGTGTGGCTCCCTCGATCCCTCTCAGGACTTCTCTGCTCCTGCTTTGTGGCGTGGCCCTCCAGCCAGGTCACCAGGAGGGGCGTCTCAAAGTCTCTCGGGGCCACTGTCCCGGGCAGCCTTCCCATCCACTGCCCCTTGATGGAGCCACATCCTCTGTGGAGGGCAGGGAACCCAGGCCCACCCTCTACTCTGGGCACCAGCCCAGGGACCCTACAGCCAGCTGTCAAGGTCTGCACAGCCCAACCTCTTCCTGCTGTATTCTGGGCTACTTCTGCCTTGCCTTCCCTCCTGCCAGAGGGACTGATCCTCCTTCTCCTCCACTCCTGGGCTTTACAGAGGCTGGGCACCGTACCTTGCTCTCTGGCTCGTCCGCCAGGTGCAGCCCATGCCGTTAATTGGCCCACCTCGGCCAGCCCTCATGGGGTCAGACTTTACCACCACCCGCACCTAGATCTCTGCTCCCAACGGGTCTGCTAGACACATCTAAGAGGGGGTTCCCTTCAAAGCTCTCCAGCCACAGGGAAAGGGACAAGGAATGTGTGAAAATGTCGTGAAGACAAAAGCCTTACTTAATAATAATTATTTAATCATAATAAGTATTTAATAATAGTTACTGTTAAATTAATATCAGCACTAATATGTATTAGTGTTAATTATATTATATTTATTAATATTAATTTACTATTTTAATCAAGAACAATGTAATAATTATTTAATAATACTGTTTAATATGCCTTATTTAATTCTGGGCACCTCATTTCAGGAAAGACGTGGAAAAATTGGAGAAAGTCCAGAGAAGAGCAACAAAAACGATTAAGGGTCTGGGACAATTGATTTATGAGAAAGATTGAAAGAGCTGGGTTTGTTTAATCTGGAAAAGAGGAGACTGAGAGGGGACATGATAACAGTTTGCAAGTTCCTAAAAGGCTATTATGAAGAGGAGGGAGAAAAATTGTTCTCTTTAACCGCCGATGATATGACAAGAAGCAATGGGCTTAAATTACAGCAAGGGAGGTTTAGGTTGGACATTAGGGAAAATTCCTACCTGTCAGGGGGATTAACCACCGGAATAAGTGGCCTAAGGAGGTTGTGGAATCTCCATCATTGGAAGTTTTTAAGAGCAGGTCAGACAAGCATTGGTCAGGGAGGGTTAAGAGGGTACTGGGTCCTGCCAGGAGTGCAGGGGACTGGAGTGGATGACCTCTCATGGTCCTTTCCAGTTTCTATAATTCTATGAATACTCCACATTTCAAGTGCTCTAACCCTCTTTCCCTTCTTTTCTGGCTCTTTAATAAAAGCTAACACACCCAGTTAATGGGGTGGTATTAGCAGGCTGCGGTCTCTGTACACCAAACCTTCTTTAAAGCTGGTGAAGGCTGGACAGTGACAGGGTCATGTTTTCACCTTCGGCCCATTCAATCCAACTAAATTAATTCACCTCACTTCCCGATCTGAGTGCATTAAGTTCTCTGAGCTTTGTTTCCACCTTGGATGTAGTAACCGTGACTGACTCATTCTCATTAGCTATCCTGCCTCTGCCCCCAGGTTCGCATCACCACCCCAGTGACGACTGAGGCAAAGTATTCATTTTGGTTTGGGGCCACACCAAGATTAACTAATCTCTACCGGGGCGGGCACAGAAATAAAAATGTGGCCACTGTTGGAGAAGATAGCTTTTTCATCTCCCGACCCTGCAGCCAGAGGAGGTGGCCTCAGAGGAGTTCTGGGCCCCCACTATGCCCCTTTCTTGCCCAGCTCTACCCCAATTCACTGTAAAGCACTCCCACTTCTTCTCTTTTTACTTATACAGCTCAGTCACCTTTGATTATTTGTATCCACGTCCTTTGCAAGGTCTCTCTCAGCTTGGCTTTTAGCATTTCTCATTTGATCCCTACACAGCAGTGTGTGTGTGTGTCACGGAGATCCGGGGAGATGGCTGGATTTGGCTTGGGAGGGGTGGGCTGGTGTGTCCAGGAGGGTCGTAATACACCATCAAGCGCACTGTGGCCCACAAAAGGGTGAGACCCACTGCCCCACACTGTCATTGCTGTCTGTCTTTCTTTATCAATCCCTTCTGGTGGTCCGGACAGACTCCCTGCTTCCTCCTAAAACCCCTTTTTGATGTGGTTATTCACCTAGTCAGCTCTAGAGCCCTTCCCTACACCTTTTTCGCATTGCTTGGAATTCAGATTCCAGAGAGCTTTTGCACCTTTGACTTACAGAAATTCCAAGCCTCCTTCACAGTTAAGTGCCTCAGGTCTTCAGTCCAGCTGACATCACTAATTACAGCAGTTCCTTAGTTTCCTGAAGTCAGCCCTTTTGAGATAGAAAACCTTCATTACATGGCTGCCCTGATTAATGTAAACAGAATCAATTGTTTGAGCCCTCCATCCAGGGTTAACTCCTACGACCAGCTCTACCAATGTTTCCCTTTTCATTTTTAGCTCCCTAAAGACCCAAAGGGTAACAGCCAGGAAATGGAAGGATGGACCTGACCCCAAGGAAGCATACATGGGAATAATGCACGTGTGTAGTACAAAATCAGGAAAGCCAAGCACAGAATGAGTTATTGCTGGCCAGAAATGTTAGAGGTAAGAAGGAGTTCTTCAAATATGTCAGACAAAAAAGAAAGATCAGGGCAGGTGTGGGTTCACTGCCCAATGGAGGTGAGCTGGTAATGGGAGATGATAGGCATCTACTAGAGCCCTGCACAGGTACACATATGTGAATCCGTACCCCATCTGCATCGGCAAAAAATGGTCTGCGGATATCCGCGTTGTATCTGCATCTGCAGATACAATGCGGATATCCATGGACATCTGCGGATTTGCAGGGCTCTGATCCTGTACAGATAAAAATATGTAAATCCGTATCTGATCTGCATCTGCAAGAAATGGTCTGCGGATATCCGCGTTGTATCTGCAGATGCAGATATAATGCGGATATCTGCCGATTTGCAGGGCTCTAGGCATCTCTGCCTTCCTACTTGGCTTCAATCTTCATACAAAAATAACATGTGACCGGATGATTAGTGAACTTACCCCAGACGGTACAGGGGAAGAGTTACACATTGGGATCAGTGAAGAACACATTAGAGATCTTCTGACCAATTGGAATGAATTCCAATCAGCAGGGCTGGATGCTATCCACATCAAGGTACTGAAAGAATTAGCTGAAGAAATCTCAGGGCCATTAGCAGCAATAATTGCACTCCTGGATGACAGGAGAGGTCCCAGAAGCCTGGACAAGGGATACCATAGCGTAGTGCCCATAACATGGTGTCCACCTTTGAAAAAGGAGGATCCAGGGAAACACAAACCAGGCAGCCTGACTTCCATGCCTGGGGAGTTCCTACTAGAGCAATGTATAAGACATTCAGTCTGTGAATACCTGGAGGGTAAAGGGATAATCACGAGCTGCCAGCATGGATTTACCAAGACCGAATCATGCCAAACCAGCTTGTTTTCCTTCTTTGACAGGCAAACAAACAGGGTTCCTGGGGCACTTTTAAAGACTAACACATTTATTTATCGCATGAGCTTTCGTGGGAGAAAATCCCACTTCGTCAGATGGCCCCCCTTTGCCTTGTGGGGCTCTCACAAAATTTGTTCCCAACTCCTCTCCTCTCAGCCTGAAGCTCGCTGGAGTTAGTGGGCCCACAGCTGGAGCATGGTGGGTGAGACTTTTCCAGACAGCCAGTGAAGAGCAGGGCAGAACTGACGCCGTCTGGTGTCCCTGTCTGTAAAGCGCTAGAAGGAAAGCATATCCTGAGACCTGACAGGAGGGCTCCAAGGACATCCAATGCCAGGTGCCACGGAGCCAGGACCCTGCCCACTGCATTTCCATGGCTCAGGTGATCACACAGGGAATGCAATTTCTTCGACAGTCCCGTCTCGTGGAAGCAGCCGTTGTTCTGTGGGGGGTCCGAGAAGGGGACAGGGACATGTCCTTCCGGCAGAACTGTCCAAACTGTCCAAGAAAACAGTCCCTGGCGATGGGAGGCAGCATGAGGAGCTATGGCGGGGCTGCCCCAAATTCCGTGGGCCTCCTGCCCCAAAACGTGCTGGCAACATTATTCAGATGCAGGAAAATGGTCCCATAACACACCGGCTGCAGCCGGATGGGATGTGCGACAAGGGACCAGTGTCCGTTTAAACCAGCTGTGAGCTAGGAAGGCCAGACAGCAACAGGAGTGTCTTAGGAGGGAGATCTGTAAGCCCCAGAATGATCTGGGCCTTGTTCCCTGCAGATTGAGCACAGGTTACTCGGGGGTCATTAGAAGCACCTGAGACCAATGAAGGCCCAGCTAGAGGCCTGATAAAAAGGCTTGCTCCAGCCAGAGGGGGCTGGAGAGCCAACACTAGTGTGTTTGTAAGGAGCGTTGGAGACAAGAGGAGGATTCAGACCAGAGCCACAAGAAAGGTAGAGGAGAACAAAGAGGGGGAAATAGCCCAAGGGAAAGCAACACAGTCATTAGCCATGTCAGCAGTGCCACAGCTGCTACTCATGGGGCCCAGAGTAGAGGGTGGGCCCAGGCCCCTTCCCCTCCACCCCTCACTGTGCCGAGAGAGGCACCAACTGCCCAGAGACAGGGGGAACAGGGCTTGCTCTGGCCCCCACAGGAAAGCAAAGCATGGGACCCAGCATAAGAGTGGACAATTTGCCACACAGCCAAAGGAGTCCAAGCTGCTGGGTGTTTGTCACAGCTAAGAAAACACCTCTATGACTGGAGACACAGCCCGTGCCTTCTGTGCAGACTGACTCACCACCCCGCAACTCCTGTCAGGGCACTGTCTAGCCACTCAGTCTTCACCTCCTCTTGGCCATTCATGGCATTTTCTGACTTCTTCGAAAGAAGAGGATGCTAACAGCTCTTCCCAGCCAGAGTTCAGCTCCTAGCCCAGTCCTCCAGGCACCGGAGATATGCAAGAAAAATGCACCCGAATTTTTTCTACAAACCATAGAACCATAGAGTTAGAAGGGACCGCACAGATCCTCTCATTTAACCCCCTGCCAAGATGTAGGATTGACTGTCTCTAAACCATCCCGGGCAAATGGCTATCCAGCCTCCTTTGGAAAACCTCCAATGAAGGAGCTTCCACAACTTCCCAAGACAGTCTGTTCCATTGTCCTACTGCTCGTAGAGTTGGGAAGTTTTTCCTGAGATTTCATCTAAATCTGCTATGCTGTAGTTTGAGCCCATTGCCGCATGTCCTGCCCTCTGCGGCAAGAGAGAACAACTTTTCTCCATCTTTTTTACAGCAGCCTTTCGAGTATCTGAAGACCGATACTGCGTCTCCCCCTTGATCTCTTTTCCAAACTACACACACTCAGTTCCTTCAGCCTTTGCACTTATGGCTTGCAGCCGTTTGATCATCATCATCATCACTTGCCTCTAGATCCTATCCAGTTTCTCTACATCCTTTCTATACACTGGTAACCAAAAGTGGACGAATTCTTTCCCCTACAACACCCTCAAGAACAGTCTAACCCATTTGCTCCAGCATTTTAGAAGCAGTCGCCTGCAAACAAAGGCCAGGTCTAAGAAAAACCAAAGCTCAGGTGGGGGACAACTGAGAGAGCTCCAAGGGCTTGGAAACAGAGCTGTGGCCAAGAAGTGGGTGACCATCATCAAGTGGGGCTGTTTCTAGTGGTACCCCACAGGGATCTGTGCTTAACCTACTATTAGTCAATAGTTCTATCACTGATCTGGAAGAAAACAGTATCATCACTGGTGAAGCTGACCCTGCCCTGCCATGACTGATGGGTCAACTGTTCACAGCAATCTGGGGCACATCGCAAGACAGAGAGAGAGAGTTCCATGAAAACTGAACACCAGGAGTGGTTTTTCATAGACTTGTATATTCTAAGGCCAGAAGTGAGTTTGTGACCACCTAGTCTGACTTCCTGCATAACACAGACGACAGGATGTCTCTGAATTCTTTCCCGTTTGAACCAGAGAAACATCCCAGCATAGTTTAGAAAGAGCCAGTGATGAAGGATCCACCATAACTGATGGTAAATTGTCCCAAACAGTTAGGTACTCTCCCTAGACAAGTTATTTCCAGCCTGTATTTGTCTAACTTCAACTTCGACTTCAAGGCACTGGATCTTGTGATATATTTGCCTCCTAGATTGAAGATCCCTTTATCAAAGACTTGTTTGCCAGGTGGGTAGTTATAAACGGTGACCAAATCACCCTTAACTTTCTCTTTGTCATCAAGGTAAACGGACAGACTCCAGGAGAGCAATCACAGGAAGACATTTTCTTGCCCTTTTGTAGGAGAAAGGAAAAGGTTACATTAAAAAGACAAGTCAAAATGGTCGGGAATGAGGCTTAAGGCCTAGCGAAGCAGATCGAACCAGCAGGCCTGAGTTGGATAAATGGTCAAGTTGACAGGAGTAGTCGGACATCACAGAAATTGGCAAGTCATCAGCCGCAGCTACAGCAAGAGTAGAAAAGTACCTGAAAGGTGGGAGGCGTTGGGTCAGCCAAGCGCCAAGGAGATACAGGTGATGTTTCGGTCACACCTGAAGGGAATGTTCTGGCCAAATCTAAAGGTAATTTTTGGTGAAATCTGACACCTTGATGGTTGGAAATGTCCAGTGATGCACGGACCCAACAAACTTATGGGTGGCATCAAAAAAGGTGTGAGTGGACCAATTAAGGTAAAGTCGTGCCTCAAAGGAGACCGAGTCAGTAGGCCCGAGCAGGGTATAAAAGCAGCAGACTGAGAGCCCAGATTTCGTGGAGCCAAAGGGGGTGACAGAGTCCTGCCGTCAGTTGAGCTGTCCCGTTGCACTGAGAGTACAAATGCTGCTAACAAATCTGTTGAGATAGATTGTTTGCCATTGTGCTACGTTGCAATAAAGCCTAGCCTGGCACCTTCCTTTCTACAAGGATTGTCTTCGAGTGTGAGCGTTGCCTCAATTTACCTCTTGCACACAGAGTATGCCTGGGCTTAAGGTCACTGAGCTGAATCCTCACGAGAGACCTGAGCTAAAGGTAACCCAAAGTGTTAACCAAAGGAACACCTCGGCTTAGGATCACCAGGCTAACTCAGTCCCTGCTTAAGATCCAAGCCAGGCTCTAGATCACTGGGCTAATGGAGTCCCCACTTAAAGATCTGAATCAGGGTTAATCCTGAGGGAACACACATACAGACAGACACTCACGCACACAGACAAACAGACATCCACGTCGGATGCATACATCGGTGCGCCACACCTTTAACCATTCTTGTGACTCTTCTCTGAACTCTCGCATGATTTATCAGCATCCTCCTTGAACCGTGGACACCAACACTGGACACAGGGTTCCAGAAGCACTCACACCAGTTACCAAAGAAAGAGGTAAAACAATATCTCTTGCCTACTCAAGAGTCCCCTGGTTATACACCCTGGGATGGCATTAGTCTTTTTAGCCACAACATCACACTGGAAGCTCATGTTCCGGTGACTCTCCAGCACCACCTCCAACTCTTTTCTAGTATCCCTGCATCCGGTATGTACAGCTGACATTCTTTGCTCCTGGATAGATACATTTACTTTTAGCAGTATTACGATGCACATTGTGTGCCTGCACCCAACCTACTAAATGAGTCGGCTCATTCTGGATCAGTAACCTGTCCTCCTCAGCTACCACTCAGAGGTGGCCTTTGGCTATTGGGGGCCCTAGGTGAAGGCCCATTGGGGGGCCCCCCTCTTTGGTCCTGGCTCCCCACAGCCAGCTTCCCTCCCCCCCCCATGGCCCCAGCCCTCCCCCTCCACAGCCCCAGCTCTCTACCGCTAGCCCCAGCTCCAGAGGCCAGCTCCCCCTCCTGCTGCCAACCAAGGCAGACACGGCTTTTGGGGTAGGTGAAGCAGGTGACGGGCCCCTTACTACTTGGGGCCCTAAGCGTGCGCCTGCTTCGCCTGCCCTGAAAGCTCCTCTCCTACCACTCCCCCAACCTCTATGTCATCTGCAAACTTTATCCATGATGATTTTATGTTTTCTCCCAGGTTATTGATAAAAAATGTAAAAAACCTAGATCCCAGACGCAATCCTGCAGGATTCCCCTAGAAACATACTCACCCAATGATTCTCCATTAACAATTGAATGTTGAGACCTATGAGTTACCCAGTTTCAACCCATTTAACGTGTGCCACGTTAATTTTGTATATTTCTAGTTTCTTAATCAAAAAGTTATGTGGTATCAAGTCAAACAGCCTTACAGAAGTTTAAGTATACTAGAGCAAGACTTATCTTTATTGACAAACTTGTAATCTCATAAAAAAAGAGCTGTTTTGTTTGACAAGATGGCGATTGGCATTATTTACCCTTCTTTGGTTTTTATTCATGAAGACCCAAATCAGTTGCTCCATTATTTTTCCCCTGGTGAAAGGAGTTAGGACTGACAAGCCTACAATTAGCTGGGTTGTCCTGTTTATCGTTTGATAGACTGGCACGTTACCATTCTTCTTTTGAAAACAATTTTGCTTTAACAGAGTTAAAGGCTAACCTTTGGGTGTTAAAAAAGCCATTTAAAATATGTTCAGAGTTGAGCTGCTGGGGACCAAGGGAGACGGAAAAAGTGGAGCACCCGTCTGTTGAGACAGGGACTTTTCCGTGTGCATGGCCACGCAATCGGCTTTATGCCTTCAGCTCCAACTTTACACTAGCTTTGCATTTTTTGATCCCCGGGAGGACTCTACATGGGGTTCTGCAAGCTCAGAGTCCTAGTGACCAAGAGAAGCTGTTATCAACTTTGCAAAATCACCTGGTCCAGGATGTCTGCATCTCAAAATATTTCTGAGACTAGCCAAATGGGAAGGGGTGGATCTGTGCCTGCATAAACCAATCTAATCTCAGCTGACTGGACTGTCTACCAGCCCCACAAAGGAAGGTCTCGCTTCCATTTGCCATAGGAGGAGCTACAAAAGGCAGGACAAGCCAAGCCCATACGTTCAGCCGCACCACGGCTGAGCTGTGTGCTCCCTCCCTCACAAATGGGCGCCAGAGGTGGAGAAACCAGTAACACCCACAGCTCTCTGCAGACAGCTGCAACATCCGAACATTGTCCGCTATCAAGCACAAGGCTGCGCAGTTCAATGTCGATCAATGGAGCTAGGAAGCCCACCAGCTAATCCATCCCTCTTGAGCACCCGCTTCCTAGAGCAACATGAAATCGCCACAACCGTACAGCGGAAGGATCCACTCTTTGGTTTCAGGTTTTTTCCTCAGCAGAGGGGAGTCCCGCTAACTCAGCATGCCTGCCCTGGCCTTCGCTAATACTGCTGCTATTTACTGCAGTGAGCGAGTGTGTCTGCACAGCCCCCACGGCAGCCAAACAGCCCTCGCCAAACCACTGCCTGGCTAAAAGAGCCCTTACACCTCTCTTACAGGTGGGGCTGTCCATCTGCTATCTCTGCCTGCTAGTTAAAAAGACGAAGTTGGTATCCATGTGCTGGGAAGTTCCATGGGGACAGTACACGGGACCTTCTCCTAGCCACTCAAAGAGGGCAAACAGCTCAGCACTGGCATTCAAGCTGCAAATTCGATACTCGGCCGTGGGATTTGGCTTGCTTCCCCCCTGGTATCAAGTTTAAACTTAAGTGGCACCAAACCCAATTTTTGGGCTGAGAACTAAATGAACTGCCACCTCCCAGGCTCCTCGGTCCTGTGTGGGTTACAGTAACTTGTTTGATTAACCGCACAATTGGACTAAGTGGATTCAATATTTATGATTAATTTGACTTTGTTTTCCTTTTCCCGTTATTGATATAAAGTGCAGTATATAAAATGCCAAAGCCTGCTCCAGACACCAAGGTCCTCGAGAACCTAGAAGGAGGAGATCTATGACCTGCCTTGAGGAGGGTTCCATGGAACTTATCCTTATCCTCTCTCATTCTCACTTGAACTACATGCATTTTAATGGGCCAAATGCAAGCCTAGAAACTAAGGCTGCAGATGGTTAACAATGAGAGTTTAATTTATCAGAGAGAAGGTTCAGAAGAAATTTCTGAAAGCAGAAGGCTCTTTACTCTAGCAAACAAAGACAGAGCAAGATCCAGCAGCTGGAATCTGTAAGCAGCGAAGTTCAAAGTAGAAATCAGGGCAGATTTTTACAGTGATTATAGCTGCTCATTGAGTAGCTGACTGAAGGCCTGGTAGAGAAGCCAGCACTTGGTGGGACCAGATGTCTCTTTCTAAAGACCCACTCTAATTCAGCTGCAGGTTACTGGCCAGGGTGGTGTCATGAACTAGGTAAGGAGAGGAATTGCCTCCTCTGCAGTGGGGTGGTTGGGGGGAGGCTGCACTCTGAGCAGTCCAAGTAAGACAAGTGCAGCTTAGCCTGTTCTATAAAGTGCTTGTAGGAGTCAGAAAACCAGAATTAGCCCCGGCCAAAACATCTCTCACTACCACCCAAGAACTGTATTAAGGTTGTAAACACAGGAGCACGGAATCAAAAATGAATGATCCCCTACCTGGTGTGCGGGAAGTCGGGCCTAACTGGGAACAAACTAATGAGGGCTGGTCTATTCCACCATCAGCCCCCTTTGGCCTCCAAGAAAAAGAGGTTGGTGGGGCCGGAGAGGAAAGGGAATCACAATGGCTGAGAGACAAGTGGACTGAAAAAAGTACATTACCCTCCCATAGCTGCCAGCCTGACCATTTCCTGGGACCCCGACCTTCCCCTTCCAGATCCTGAGACACATCCTGACCAGGCCAGGCCAGAGAAAGGAACCCGGATGACAGTGCCGCCTGCGCTGGCTGAACTAAATCCCAAACACCACCTGGGATGTGAGACGTGGACTCCTGCCATTAACCTCCTGCCTTGTGTCCTTTTTCTCCCCCATTTCTCTTTCTGCCTTCTGCGTAATAATCTGTCTTAGCCGGTCAGTGATGTCTCTTCCGCTGCACGGCTGAAAGACTCTGAGCAGAGGCAGAGCAAAGAAAGGTTGATGCCGATGAAAGTTGCCAGACGTTGCAGAGGCAGATCCAAGTGTGAGTTAGCACTGGAGACAAAAGCTTCATTCTTCTCATCAACAGCAGACGGCCATCCCAGCCCAGCTAACTTCTCTCTTCTCCAAAGAGGCAGTTACCATCTGTGCACCCCTAGGCTATGATCTGTGTGACTTTTCTGTTCTGTCTTTCTACAATAGACTAACACGGCTACCCCTTTGGAATTTTCTGTTCAGTTTTGCAAGGTAATTGTGTGATTTGGTGCCAAATACACTATACCAGGTTCCTTTGTAAATGCTCAGAACATATTCTACAGGATTGCTGTGATGCCATGTTTCCTACAGCAACATCTGTGTGCAGATGTGGAGCATATTACAGGGTTCAGACTCTCAGGACTCTCTCTAGCACAGAGGCTGCAGATTTACATGACAAAGGGAATGCAGATACCCTCCCTAGCTCAGGTAGAAGTAAGGGAATCACACAATGGGACAGAGGGAAGGAGCTGTCAGCAGTTTGTAAAAACAGAGGGCTTGCCTACACCGTATTCCGCATTAAAAAATATTACCGCGCGTTAACAAGCGAACTGTACACACGTGAAATGTTGTTGCTGCGCACTAAGCGCCTTGTTGCTGCGCATTCCAACAACCACTCCCACGAGAGTGGTAACAGCTGTTGCGGATCATCTGTTGCGCGTTTGTGCTCGTGTGAACCTTTACCGCGCATTGATTGGC
>ML686091.1:527308-546391 GCA_007922175.1 Pelusios castaneus
CCCGGAACAGGGGAGCAGTGCTGGGTGACCGGCTCGGATTCGAGCCGGCCACCCTGGTCCGTTCCGGGCTCAGGGAAAATGGAACGCTGGGATACGTGCCCAGAATGCAGTGCGCTAATGCGCATTCCAGAGAAAAATCCTGCTCCAGAACAAGGAGCGACGTGTGTACGCGCTCCAGCGCGATAAACATCA
This sequence comes from Pelusios castaneus, assembly GCA_007922175.1. NCBI lineage: Eukaryota > Metazoa > Chordata > Testudines > Pelomedusidae > Pelusios > Pelusios castaneus. The sequence continues at coordinate 527,501 of ML686091.1, forward strand.
CCTGCTTCTTAAAGCGCAGTTCAGAAGCTGCGCTATACTGTGATCGTGTAGACATAGCCAAAGACACAGACTGTGGGGGAGAGAAGCTGCAGACTCTGGCCTGGGAGACTCCATCTTGCAACCAACTTCCAGCACAATCTGGGCCCTGCCTGGGAACAGGCAGAGAATGGCTGTAAAACACCGAACAGCCGAACACCTTGCGCATAACCTTGGACTATGAGGTCAGTTTAGGTAGAGATGTTAGATGAGGATGTGGTTTATACCTTTTATTTGATACTGGTCACTCCTGACTCATTTATACTATGATTCTGCCTTGATTGGCCATGTTCTCACTTGAAATCGGACTCTGATCAATAAATTAGTATTTGTTTTATCTAAAGCTGTGTGGTCTTTAGAGGGTGTGGATGTGGGAGGCTGGGCACAATCCACTTCTTTGATAAGTGGTCGAATTTGAGACTAAGGTGATTGGGAGTGGGTCCCGATCCCTGTAGGGCAGTGGCTCCCAGTGTAGTGTCTGGGGCTGGGTGTGCTCGCTTGGGGACCAACGCCTGTGTGGGTAGTGGATTTACACCCACTGCTGGGACCAATTACACGCTGGTGGCTGGTGTGGACTGACTCAGGAGTGAGTGGTCACCCAGCAGAGCGGGGTGAATTGGGGTCAGGAGCGGGGTTTGAGGGGTCATAGCAGCACACCAGACCGGATCTTGGGAGCAGCCTGTCACACCATCACCTTCACCAAAGGCCATTCCATGGAGAGGGACGGAGGGAGGGTTCTCTGCTAACAGGGAAAAGGAATAATAAAGGATATTGGTAAATAAAAGCCGTAACTCAATACTTAACATTGCCTATGCTTTAGCTGGTTTTCCTTCTTTTTCTGTATCTTCAACAGAAGGTCAGAAAAAAATGTTAATGGCAGTCGCTGCTATGGGACTCAGCCGGTCAAGGTCTGTGGCCTCAAAGCCCCGAACCATTGACCTGTTCCGTGCTGGACAGTGAGAGAAGTCGTGAGAACACATCCAACTTCCGCCCCCTGCATTCCATTTACAGCTACACACCAGAGGCGCTGGCCAGTGCGTGCAGGATATCCGATGGTCTCTTCTGCCTCTGCAATTTATGAAAGCTAGTGCAACCTCAGCTTCGGCTAGCATTGCTCCTCCCACAGTAGGTCTGTCTAGAAGCTCTTTGCGTCCACTCGCTACTTGACAGTGGAGGTTGGGGAGAGGCCGGGAAACGACAGGGGCTGAACTGTCCCGTGGACTGGCCGACCTTCCTGCAGGATGAAGCAAGAAGAGGCACACGTGCCGCTCAGCTGGCCAACTGCCAAGCACAGGCATCTCCTCTGCCCAAAGAGGGCACTTAATAATTAACAAACTGTGGGACTAACTAGCACACTGAACTCCAGGCACTGAAATCCCATCCCTAAAACCAGGCCAGAGGCGGAACAAACCCGCTGTGTCTACAGACCACTGCCAAGCCCAGCTCCAAACAGCCAAGCGGCTGGGAAGCAGGACTCCTTGGCATACAGGAAAACGGGCAGGCTGGGATCTGCTTCCACATAAGGGATGGGATCGAGTGATCACTTTAAGAGCAGCTGTTTCCCCAGCACATGGGCGTGGGTGTCCCTGTGAGCAATCACAAAAGCGCTCTTTTTCCTGAGAAGCTGTGGTGAGCTCACATCACCATTCCAAGGGCCACCCACAGAAGCGACAATGGGGAACTGTCAGGAAAACCAAAAGGAAGGAGAATTCCCACCTTGTACCAGGATCACACAGTGGTCCAGTTCCAAAGGGGAGCCGTGTTAGTCTTTTGCAGAAAAACAGCAGAGTCCTGTGGCCCTTTTAAAGACTAACAGATTTATTTATTTATTGCATGAGCTTTCGTGGGAGAAAATCCCATAGCGAGCCACATACGCTGCAAAGCCAGGCGCCTCAGAGGAGCTTCTCTTCCACAGGTGCCCCAGAACATGCCCTGCTCTGCAGCACTAGCATTGTTGATATGGGTCAATTTCAGCCAGTCACCGCAGACGGCACCCTTAGCTGACACATTCCCTTCGTGGGTCCTGCCCAGAGAGCAGGTCTGTAACCGTCTGCGTCCACTGTTACACCAGTCACTGCTCTGCACCTCCATCAGGAGCCCACCACAGAAAATTACCACTTCTTCACACTTTCCAGCCTAAATCTGTTCTGTCTCAGATTCCGGCCTCTGTCTGCCAGATTAGAGAGAAAGCTCCTCCCTTCGCATCACTTGGACACGATGCCAAAGTCACCCCTTAACGGTTTTTTGTTATACCGAATTGATGGAGCTCCTTCAGAGGCTGGTTTTCTGACCTCAGATCATTCGTGTGGCTCTTTTCTAAACACTTTCCAAATTTGTTCACTTTCAGTTTTTTAAGTGTGGCTACAGCACTGGGCAAAGTGTATTGATAATGGTCTTTCTCCAACGCTGTACGTCAACGGTACCACCTCCCTTCTCCTACTCAGCACTGTTAGATGTTTCCCTTCCCAGGCTAGTGTGATAGGTGTAAGAGACGGGGCTTGCTAGTCTTTAATGATTTCACTGGCATGCTTTGTCTTAATGTGGTGAAAAATCTTCCTCTTCTCTTACCCACTTCCCCCTTAGCTGTGCAATCCACGTAGTCCCAGCAAATCCTTTTATTTCATACTGCAAACACTGCACGGAGTTCCAAACACACAGCGTGTTACCCAGCACGGGGGGGTTCTCCATCTGCCCTTCACTCAACAGACAGAGAGGGACTGACCACAGAGGTAAAACCAATTGGTTCTTAAACCACATTTGTTATGTTCAGACAAAATAAAGCCCAAGAGTAATATAAACACTCGGTGCTTTAAGGAGGCCAATTCCACAAAGCTGAAAACATTTATCAGCCAAATCACCTAGGAGGAGGAATTGAAACAGAAAATATAAATGATGATTTGGAATTATTTAAGACCATTTTACTAGGTGCCCCCAAAGCTGCAAGCCCATAATCAAAACAGAAGCTGCACTAGCTAAAATAATACCCTAGTTTAGAAGTAAAGGCAGAAACAAAAAATAAAACTCAACAGATAACAAATGGAAGCAAGGCGAAGCCTGTATTAATTCATATAAATCAGGACATAGGACTTGTAGAAAATGATTTTTAAAAAACGACAGAAGGAGAAATCTACAGCCAGCAGAAAGTGTTTTTTACTAGATAGTACTATAAACAAGAATCCTAACAAGGATATTGATCCATTACTAGATGGAAGTGGTAGAATTATCTGTAATAACATAGAGAAGGAAGAGTGTTCAATAAATATTTCTGTTCCATGTCTAATATCACCGTACCATGGAGATGGCACTCTTTCTATCCCAACAGCAATACAGGAGGGTGTTGGACAAACATTTCAAAATCAGTGAGTCTAGATAACTTGCACGCAAGAGTTTTAAAAGAGCTGCTGAGGCGCTCACTGGCCCATTAATGTTGTGTTTCAGTAAGTCTTGGAACATGGGCAAGTTCCAGAGAACTCAAAGAAAGCTACTGATGTGCGAATATTAGAAAAGGGTAAATGGGACGAGCGTAACTGTATGTCCATCAGTCTGACTTTGATCCTGGCAAAATAATGGTGTTTCTGATCTGGGACTCATTGAATAAATGATTAAAGGAGAATAGTATAATTTTGTCAATCAGCACGAGTTTATGAAAAATGGATCCAGTCAAACCAATTGGTTATCTTCTTTTGATGAGATTACAATTTTGATTGATAAAGCTAATGGCATTAAAAGAGTCACGGGACTCCTTGGTTTTTTAGCACTGATGCAGCAGACTTTAGATTTCTGGAAGGCATTTTACTTGTTCCCAAAAAACACTTGAAGAGACCAGAAAACTAAAGACTCAATCTGGCACACGTTAAATGGAATAAAAGCTGATAACTGATAAGTCTCAAAATGTTGTATGAAGTTTTGTTGTATCCGTGTTGACCCCAGGATATCAGAGAGACAAGGTGGGAGAGGTCAAATCTTGCACTGGACCAACTTCTCTTGGTGAACGAGACATGTTTTCACGCATACAGAGACCTTAAGAAGAGCTCTGTGTAGCTCTCACCAACTGAAGCTGGCCCAGTAAAAGAAACCACTTCACCTGCCCGGTCTCATAACTATACACTGCAAAGCTTCATCGAGTGGCTGTATTGCTAGAGGAGTCGCAGAGGAATCAGTTCTCGGCCCTCTGTTATTTCACAGTTTTTCAGTGCCCTGGAAGAAAACATAAAATCCTCCCTGGTAACGTTTGAAGGGAGTAGTGTAAATAATGTGGAGGACAGGCCACAGACTAAAGAGGAATCTGGATCAGACGGTAAATTGGGATCAACTCAAGAATGTGTGTAAAGTAACACACCTAGGAACAACGAACATCGGCCGTACTTTCTGGGCGGGGGCTCTAGTCTCAGGGACTCTGAAAGGGCCCTGGGGGGCGTGGTAGATAATCGGCTGAACACAAGCACTCGCTGCACATTGTGTCCAAAATCGCTCTGTCTGTGGCCTGTCCTCATTATTCCCTACTCCCCCCATCTTTGTGTCAGGGATGGTTTCATGTTTTCTTCGGGTTACTGATAGAAACTGTAAATGGTGCAGAACCATGAACTGATCCACATGGGACCTGATTAGACACGCACCCGCTTCCCGATTCCCAGCGTACATTTGAACCAGCCATTAGCCAGGTTTTCACCCTGCCAGGCACACACGCCATCTTCCTTTCAGAGCCGTCTAAGCATCTCACAGCGTGGCAGGGGCAAGAGAAGTGCCTTCCCAGAGCCTCTCAGCACCGCACGCCATCCCCTTCCCCAGCCAACGCTGACCGCCGCGAGCCCTGCTCAGCACACAGCTCTGCACCTCGCGGCTGGCAAGTTGTGACAGGTCTCCTGCCGCCAGGGAAGGAGCCAAACCTTCCTGTGTTCGGGACACACCCACATTCCTGAGCCATGAACGCTGCCTCCCTGCAGCCTGGGAACCTCCTGCCAGAAAGAGTCCAGCAGCAGGAGCATGTTCCCCAGCTCCCGCCAGGGAACCAGCCAGTCTGGAGGCAAGCTCCCTCCCGTCTGTACTGTCAGCTCACAGCCCCCCCGAAGGTGAGATGGGCCCCCAGGATGATGGCATCTGTTCCACCTTCGTGCCCATTGGGCAGTGAAACCCAGGGGTGCCCCAGTGCAGCCCATGCGCTGTCCCTTCACTGCCTGCCCCAGCTCAGCCTCTCTAGCCCAGCTCCTCTTCTATGACTTCCCAGACACAGAGCCGGCTCCTCTCTGGGAGCCCCAAGCCACAGGCCATATAAATGACCCCTTGCTAGTCCCAGGCAGGTGCCTCCAGGAGAGAGCAGAGTCCAGCAGCACTCAGAATTGCAAGGAGCAGGACAGACACCAGAGGAACCCTGACAGACATGCTGCCCTGACGTCCTGGGAACCCGGAAAGCCCCGTCTCTGCCCACCTGCCAGCACTCCAGGCCCTGGCCCCCAGAGGGTGCTCCCCTCTTCCCACCCCAGCGCCATGCCAGCCAGGGCTCACCCCCACCTGTGCCAGCTGGAGTGGACCGGGGCAGGCCACGGGATCCTTTCGCCCAGGCTAGGTCCAGAGCCACCTTCAACAGACTCCACCAGGCGTCTCTGGCCCACGGGAGCCTGCTCTGTGCCACGGCTCCCCAGGCTAGGGAAGAGCTGGCCCGAGGCAGCAAGGTGTGTGAGACCCATGGCCCCGGTGGCCCTTTGCGGCCAGACCCCAGGCACAAGGGGGAACGGCAGATTCCCAGCCAGACGGGACCCCGGGGACCATCCAGTCTAACTGGTGTGGAACACAGGCCATGGCCCTGTTCCCGCTGCCCACCCACAGCCCTGCCTGAGCCAGCCACCCTCCTGTCTGCAGCAGGGTGACGGCCAGAGCAGCTCCCAGTTTGGGGGGGACGGTCGGGTCAGTCCCAGCCCGCTCATGCACTGCCCCCAGAGCCGGGCACTGCACCAGCTAGAGCCTCTCCAACCGGCATCACCAGAGACCTCTCCCACGGCCGGGCCAGCTGAAGCCCGATCCTCAGCCTCCATGCCACGGCTACCGGCCTCCCCACCCACCCCAGCCATCTCAGGGAGGACGGTGCTGCTATTCACTCAGCCGCAGTGAAGACATGCTACGGACTCCTTCCAACCTCCGCCCGGGACACCCCATCACTGCACCCCCATAATGGCAGAGATTTCACAGACACAGCCAGACCTGCGGGAACCTGCATTTCTGCCCCACTGCAGAGAAGTTCCAAACCGAGACTAGCACCAGGGGCCCTCAGTGGGGCAGGCTCTCACCTCCCCCAGCCCCACGGCCCTCACTGGGGCAGGCTCTCACCACCACCCCCCCAGCCCCACGGCCCTCACTGGGGCAGGCTCTCACCCCCCCCAGCCCCACAGCCCTCACTGGGGCAGGCTCTCACCCCCCCCAGCCCCATGGCCCTCACTGGGGCAGGCCCTCCCCTCCCCGCAGCTGGCTCCCCCCTGGCCACCCTGCCCACGTGAGCAGCGCAGCAGTGGGTCTCCTCGCCAGGGTGCAGGCTAGGAGGTGGCACTCACCCAGTGCTGGCAGGGGGCTGCCCCCCATGGCCACAAGGATGGGCTGGACGCCTCGGGCAGGGTCCTGCAGGCTGGCGCTGGCACGGTCCCGCCTTCGGAAGGGGCCAGTGAGGAGTTTCCAGAGGCCGCCAGCCTGGCCAGAGTCCGGGCACAGCTTCCGGCCAGCTCGGCCCAGGTCGGGGTACAGCAGGTCCCGCTTGCTGGGGCAGGTGTGCAGGGAGCTGGCGTCTCCCTCGCTCCTGGTGCGGAGGCGCGACGGGCGCAGCAGCCCACCCGACTCTGAGCGCCGCAGCTCATGGCCCCGCCGCAGGCGAAAGCTGAAGCTCTTGCGCAAGGAGCTAAAGTTCTTCTTGGGCCCAGGGCTGCTCCGGCCGCTGCCCCTGAAGATGTTCCAGCGCCGGCTGCCCCACAGGGAGCTGCCGCGCAGGAAGCCCGGGCTCTCGGCAGCAGGCGACTGTCGCCCCGAGGGCAGGAAGGCCATGCTGGCTGGGCGCTGCGCCCCATCTGCCCCGTGCTCACAGCCTGGGGGCAGCAGGAGATCCAAGCCCGACGCCTCCCGCCTGCGGGGAGAGCGCAGCCTGAAGAAGTCCAGCAAGCTGCTGGAGGTTCTGGGGGGTGGCGCTGGGGGCAGCAGGGTGCTGGGGCCCAGCCCATTGCCCACCGAGCACAGGCTCTTGGGCCTTCGCTTCTGCTGCTGAGCGGCTCTGAGGGCCGCCTGCACGGCAGGGTCGCCCTGCAGGTCCAGCGACTCACACATGCTCACGGCCCTCCGGGGGCAAGGCTGCAGGAGGCAGGCGGCCCTTGCCTGGGGACTCCATCGCCAGCTGCTGGGATCTCCCAGCCCCATGGCCCTGCTGCACCCAGGGCTGCCTGCGGCTCACATCCCGCCAGCCGGGGCAGGGGCAGCGCCGGATTGTCGGTCGCCCCAGCACCTCCCACACACCTTCCCTCTCAGCGCCTCGGTTCTCACTGAGTCTGCATGCCCAGACCTGGCTCCCGGCACGCAACAAGCTGCGGGGCTGGATCCTGCCCCGGAACGGGAGCAGGGCTAGGGACGGGCCCCATGCGCTGCATTCACAGACCTCTCCCTGGCAAGGGGCCACCGCCGCACACTGCCAAGGGGCAGAGGGCAGGAGGCCAGAGAGCACAGGCCCGGGAACCGCCCACCCCCTTCCCGCCCCTCAGCTCCAGCACCTCTCCCTAGAGCACTGTCAATCTGCGAAGAGCAGCACGCCTGCCCCCAGGGGAGAGACGGCAACCCACGGGACAGAGCAAAGCACCAGCCGCCCTCGCCCGGTCTAAGGAGACAACGGCCAGGCACGGCACCCGGTGCCCCCGCCCTCCCCGCCAGCGCACGGGGCCAGCCTACGCCACAGCTACTCAGGGCACGCCAGCCCCCGCCAAGTTCATGGTGCAGCTGCTGGGACTTGGCGCTTCCTGTCACCAAGGTTTCCCCTCCCAGCCCACTGCGCCCCAGCTGCCTGGTACCGGGGGCACCTCGAAGACGGCCAAGGCTCCCCCCGCAAGACACACCTGTCAAACTAGAGGGACAGCCAGGCCAGGGAACTGCTCTGCTGTTACGCCCTCCCCAGTGCCAGCTAGAGGCCTAAGGGGATTCTCAAAGGGGGGGTCCCAACGTTTATCCTTCCTAATCCCCCCACCCTAGCCATGCCGAGGGACCCCTGCTGGGCTCCGGCAGCCTTTGGAGGAGCTGCAGGGCCATGGGCGTGCCACAGACCAGGGAAATCCCAGGGGGAAGGTGCCACAAGCCATCGGGCGTTGGCCAGGAGCAGATTCCTGCCTTGTCCATCCCCTTCCACAGAGACACAGAGACCATCCAGCCTGCCGACGTGTACAGCACACGGAGAACTCTACCCAGCTCCCCCCGGTGCTGAGCACAAGCACTGGGTGTGCATCCCGTCTGGGTGCGGGGACAGCGAAAGAGAGAATCCACCGCTGCCCTGCAACTGCTCATTCCACTAGTTAACCCTCTCACTGCCAAGCCTGTGCCTAATGCCACCCAAATTTGTCTGCCTTTCTCGGCTCCATTACGCAGCCTGCTGGCACTACGGCTGGTCCTCACCTGACTCTAAGCAAGCCACCCTGGGGCGCTCTCTTCCATTCTCCAGCCTCCGATCACTCTCCTGCATCTTCTCTATTATTAACCCCTTGTTCAAATACAGGCGCCAGACCCTACACAATATTCCAGCTCTGGTCTCGCCAGTCACCTGCGTAAATATTGGCCAGCAGGCCCCGTCCCCCGCACTGAGTGACCCTCCTTGACAGGGGCTGCCCAAAACCCTCCACGGAGGTGGGTCCCATAGCTTCCCTCACCCACTGCTCCTGCAGCCAGGGCCGACCCAACCCCAGCCCTGCCCTGGGAGAATTCATGGACTCCCGGAGAGTATCCTTGTAACAACTCCTTACACGGCACGTTCCACCCGGAGCGCTCAGAACTTTCCATGTATTTCTCCCCACAACACCCTGTGTGGCAGGACACAGCTGGTATCCCGGGTCCCAACGGGGCCTGAGGACAGAGGGGACAAGAGACTCACCCCAGGTCCACAGCTGAGCAGGGAACTGCCCCCTGGTCCCCCCAGCTGGGGCCTCTGCTCCATTCTTCCCTCCTACCTCTCTCGCCTGGAGTCAGAAAGCGTTTCCAAAAATCTAGACTCAGTGTCCCTTGATGCACAGTGGAGAGGCGAACAACGACCCCCGTCCTCATTAGAGCACCCTCCCCATAGCTGAAGTCTTAGCCGCTCCCCCTTCTTCTCTCACAACTAAGCCTGCCCAGTTCTGAACCTTTCCTCAGAAGTAGGTTTCCAACCTTTGCTCTTCTCTGAACTCTCTCCAATTTGTCCCACCTTCCTGACGGGAGGGGCCCAGAACTGGCCACGCTATGCCAGCTGCAGCCTCACCAGTGCCAAATACTCCCCCCATCCATGCCACATTCCCGTGACCGCACCCCAGAACGACCGTCATCTTTTTCACACCTGCCTCACGCCGGCTCACACTCTAGCCCGCAGGCCCTTTTCGGCTGGGCTACAGTTGTTCCCCATCTGCAGAGGTCACAGCCAGCCCCTGCGCCTCTCCCCACTCCCATGCGCACACATCCCAAGCTAGCAGGAGCCCCTCCCTCCTCAGCGGTGCACTGGGCGCTCAAGTTCAGTGGATTGCCCATGACCCCATCCCTCACTCTGTGCCTGTGGCCTGTGCTCCTTACTCGCACTGGCATGCTGCCTGCCCAGGCCCAGCGTACCATGCACCCGAGACTGCTGCCCTGTGCGCATCGCTATCTCCCACTGCACTATTTTGGGGTGGGGGGGAACTGATGAACCCCTGGGCCTCTCCAGGGAGCTCCACTCCTGGGTCAGGGTGATGGCTGCACGCCAGAGTGGTGCCTGCAAGCCCAGGCACGATCCTCAGTGCTCTGAGTAGCGATGTGAAGGGGGGCAGAGGCACACCTGCTGTTCCTTCCAATTGTCTGAATACCTCCCCGGGCCCCAGAGCACGGACTGCTGATGCCAGACTGCCACTGCAGGCAAATCCAGCAACGCACACGGCAAGCTGTCCCGCAGGGGCGCAGCGGGCAGGTGGCAACCTGAGGGGCGACCGTGAAGAGGCGCGCCCAACGCTCAAACTGCATGCGAGTTCTGTACTCACCGACCAGGGATCGGTGTCAACTCTTCCTGCACCGTTAAAAGCCTCAACGTGGCGTCACACCCAGTCCCCTTGGGCTCAGGCCGGTCCCTCATCACCTGTGCAGGGTGCCTTTGTGACAGATGGCCTCTTCCACACAGATCACAATAATATTCAGGATGTTCCCGGACCAGTCCCTTACCAAGTCAGATCTACCACCAAAGCTTGCAGCCAATCTACAGTAAACTACGTAAAGACTTATTCACTCGGAAACGGAAAGGAGAGAGCTGCTGACAAGGGCAAGGCAGGTAATGACTTACAATCCTAAACTGGAAAAGGCAAGAGAGGCTTCTACAATGAGCCCTTAGGGCTAATCCGGGCAAAGCACTGGGGATCTCTTGCTTGTGCCTAGAAAACCTTGGCCTCCAGCCCAAGCTCACAGACAAACAATTCCTCCTCCTCAGAGCTTTGCATTCCCTTTCGGCCTCACACTTTGAGTTGCAAACTCAGCTGCTGGTAGGAATTCTCTTGCACCTCTCCTCTGCATGAGGGCACAGAAGAGCAATAGAGAACTCTTTTGTCCTCTGCTGGCCTGTCTGCAGTCCCAGGCCCCCGCACTGGCCTGTCCTGCTGGTGTGGCTGGCCGGTCTGCGGGCCCCAGCACCAGCCCATCCCACCCTGTCCCCGCAGCTGGCTGGTGTGCAGGACCTGCCCCCATAAACCCCCACAAAAGTGGCCACCCCCAGACCCCCAGGAGCCTTAATCCAGCCCTGACAGTGCAAACCCTTAAATACTATCCTACAACACGTGGGTGACAGCTGTTATATGTGAGCTTCCCACATGCAGCAACTTACAATTTTTAAGAGAGTCCAAACACTAAAAGAAACAAGGTGAGGTGGGTAACAGGCTGCTCCCCAGATCGGGTCTGGTGTGCTGCTGCGACCCCTCGAACCCCACTACTGAACCCCAATTCACCCAGTTCTGCTGGGTGACCACTCACTCCTGAGTCAGTCCACACCAGCCACCAGCATGTAATTGGTCCCAGGCAGTGGGTGTAAATCCACTACCCACACAGGCATTGGTCCCCAAGCGAGCATACCCAGCCCCAGACACTACACTGGGAGCCACTGCCCTACAGGGATCGGGACCCACTCCCAATCACCTTAGTCTCCAGTCCATCCACTTAACAAAGAAGTGGATTGTGCCCAGCCTCCCACATCCACACCCTCTACAGACCTCACAACTTTAGATAAAACAAATACTAGTTCAGGGGTCGGCAACCTTTGCTGGCCCCTGTGCCAGCCCTGCCCACTGCACCCTTAGCAGGTGCCGGGGGCGGGGCCAAAGGGGCAGAGCTAGGCTTCCAGTGCCCTGCCGTCCGCAGGGGCGGCCCGTGGCTGAGGGGCCCAGCTGGATGGCAGGAGCGGAGCGGGTCACATCACCCCTCCCTGGCCGGCCGAGAGCCGCACCACTGCGGCAGAGCTGTCCCTGGCCATGGCCGGCAGGACGGCTTGGCCCACCCAGAGCCGCCGCTGCTGGCAGGAGCTAGGGCCAGGAAACGGAGGCTGCCCGCCGGCAGCAGCGGCTCCAGCCGGGTCGGGCCGATCCACCCCCTTGCCGGCCATAGCAGGGGCCGGTTCTGCCCTGCCGGCAGCGGCGCGGCTCTGGGCAGGCGGGACGACACGACCCGCTCTGCTCCCCTCCACTCCCCTCCTCCCATCCAGCAGGGGCGGGGCCAGCAGGGGCCCTCAGCCGTGGGCTGCAGCTGCTGGCCACGCAGTTTGCAGGGCCAGCAGGGGAGCCTGAGCGGCGCCGCAAGCCGTTCAGGCTCGGCCCACGTGCCAGGTCTGGCATGCATGCCAGGCGTTGCCGACCCCTGTACTAATTTATTGATCAGAGTCCGATTTCAAGTGAGAACATGGCCAATCAAGGCAGAATCCTGCTATAAATGAGTCAGGAGTGACCGCTACCAAATAAAAGGCATAAACCGCATCCTCATCTAACATCTCTACCTAAACTGACCTCATAGTCCAAGATTATGCACAAGGTGTTCGGCTGTTCGGTGTTTTACAGCCATTCTCTGCCTGCTCCCAGGCAGGGCCCAGATCTTGCTTGAAGCTGGTTGCAAGATGGAGTCTCCCAGTCCAGAGCCTGCAACTTCTCTCCCAAACAGTCTGTGTCTTTGTTTTTACAAACTGCTGACAGCCCCTTCCCTCTGTCCCATTGTGTGATTCCCTTTACTTCTACCTGAGCCAGGGAGGGGATCTGCATTCCCTTTGTCATATAAATCTCCAGCCTCTGTGCTAGAGAGAGTCCTGAGAGTCTGAACCCTGTAACATGCTTCACATCTGCACACACATGTTGCTGTAGGAACATGGCACCGTGGGAATCATGTGGAATATGGTCTCAGCATTCACAAAGGAACCTGTCATAGCATCAAATCACACAATCACATTGCAAAACTGAACAGAAAACTTACACAGACCATGCCCTAGGGGTGCACGGATGTGCATCCCGTCATGGGGGGGGGGGAGGTCATATCTTCTTCTGGGCCAGCTTCTCTTGGGGAGAGACAAACCACTGAACACACAGAGCTGCTCCTCAAGTCTGGGGGAATTCCTCGAAGTGCCACAAAACCTGCAAGACGCAACCAACTGTTTAGCATAAGCTGTTAGTGGCTCCGAGTTAGGGTGTAGAGCGACTACCACAGACTTTGTAGAGCTCTGTGTGCTCTGAAAGCTCGTCTCTCACCAACAGACACTGGCCCAATACAAGCTGTTCGCTCTGCCCCCTTCTCTCCCTTCTATCCTGGGAGGGACACACGGGGTCAACATTCTCATCTGTCCTTTAGCAACGCAACTACACGCGGCGTCCACCAACCGCTTCCCACGGTGTCTCTGCCAGTACCGAGGCATGGGGACCTTGGGATGAACTGGCCTTGGCCTGCCGGCCTCACGACACACAGCATATTTTTGCAGGGCCAGGGATGAGGAAGGAGGGGTGTCTCCCTAGCGTTAGGGCCCAGTCTTCTCCACCAGACTCCCCGACAAAGCGCTTTCCACAACGATGGGGCCAAACTCTCTTGCTGAGGAAGTGGGATTTTCTCCCAGGAAAGCTCATGCGATAAATAAATCTGTTAGTCTGTAAAAGTGCCCCAGGACTCTTGTTTCTCTACAATAGACGAACACGGCTCCTCTTTGGAATTTGCCAAACCTGGTGACAGGAACTGCCTGTAATACCCAGCAGGTGGCAGCAGAGCCCACGATGGAGAACCCGGCCCGGTACCGCCACGTGCAGGCCAGCCACGGACTACTGGCTCCTGGGAGCAGGGAGCGTGGACTGGAACTGGAATTACCGCAGAGACAGACAACAAAACCAGCTGGGGGTGGAACCGCTTCCATGAGGAGAGTGTAGAACGCCTGGAAAAGGGACGACTAAGGAGTATTATGACAGAGGTCTATAAAATCATGGCTGCCTAGGAGAGAGTGAACAGAAAAGAGTTATCTACCTCTTCACCTAACACAAGAACTAAGGGTTACATGATAAAATTAATAGGGAGCAGGTTTAAAACAAACACAGCACTCAATGTGCTGTCAACCTGTGGAACTCCTTGCCAGGGGATGTTGTGAAGGCCGAAAGTATAAGTGGGGTTCAAAAAACAATTAGATAAGTTCCTGAAGGATAGGTCCATCCACAGCTATTTGCCACGATGGCCAGGGATGTAACCCCACTCTCTGAGTGTCCCTAAACCTCTGACTGCCAGAAGCTGGGACTGGACGACAGAGGACAGATCACTCAATGACTGTCGTTCTATTCATTCCCTCTGAAGCACGAGGCACCTATTGGCCACTGTCAGAAGACAGGACACTGGGCTGGATGGACCACTGGTCTGACCCAGCATGGCTGGGCTGATGTTCTTATCTCATGGGGCTACCTCATCCCACCTTCTGGACCAGAACCCTGCCTGGGAGGTAGTGCTATGAGACCGCTTGTCACAATGATCCAAACATACGCAAAAGCCTGCCCCACACAAAGCAGCCTGCCCCACAACAGCTGCTCGTGTACTGGTGCTTATCCACATGCCAGTGCCCACCCCACAGTCCACGCCTGGAACACCGAGGCATGTGTGCAGGACAAGAATAAGGGACAATAACAACCGATACAGATCCTAGGGTGCCATCGCTATTAAAAGACAGAGGAAAAGTGGAACCTGTCTGCATGATAAAGGCAGCTGGATGCAGAGGATCCAGACCCCAATGGATGGCATCAGCAGAATGGCCCCTGTCGGAAAGCTCAGATCCCAAACCCCGAACACCCCACTGAGTGACAGCACTCCAGGGAACACCGCTGGAGGCGAGGTCTAGATTGCAGAATGCAAGAGCACTTCCATAGTCGTCCGCAAACAAGGGCTGCGCAGGCCCAATCACAGAACGCACAAACCTCTACGGTTCCCTCCTACCCCACTGGTATTTGTTCAAGCCACTTTCCTCTGCCTCAGCACCTGAAGCCAGCAACCTTCACAGCCCAGAGTGCGGTTCACAGATAAGACCAGAAGGAACCATTGTGAACATCCAGTCTGACCTGTCATAAGAGGCCAGAGCTCAGGGTGGTCTATTCCAGAGACATACCCAGGCTAGATTTCCAAACCCACAAGTGAGGGAGAGCCACCGCCTCCCCAAATCCAGCTGTTTCAAGGCGAGGCACCTCACTAGAGCCAATCTGCACCTTATTTCCAGCCTGAATTGTCCAGCTTCAACTTCTAACCACTGAATCCCACTCAGCCTCTTTCTCGTAGTTGTAGACTATACAGCCACTGACTAACAGAAATCTCTGCCCCACATAGATACTTGCAGACTTGTGATCAAGGCATGCCTGAACCTTCACTTAGCTACACTGAGCAGACCTCCAAAAAGACACCCTTCCAACTTACAGCATCTTTTTCTGAAGTGTGAACACCTAAACTGGACACACCATCCAGCAACGGTCTCACAAACACGGTCTACAGAGGCAGCCACATCACCTCCCTATTCCTACTGAAGATTCCCGTTTATATATCCAGGAGTCACAGAGCCCTTTTGGAGAGACCAGGTGGTGAGGTAATATCTTTTACTAGGCCAGCTTCTGTTGGTGAGAGACAAGGTTTTGAGCTACACAGAGCTCTTGGGTACATACTGCCATGCACTTAGCTGTATTAAAATACAAGTTGGTCCCATAAGCCCAGCTTTTCAAGCAAACCAGCTTCCCCTGAAACAGTGACCTTTCCCCACCATTATTGACCATCTCACCAATCTTTGTGTTACCTGCAAAATTTACCAGCAGTGACTGCAGGTTTCCAAGAAGAGTTACCATTATGGTCACCTAGTCTGACTTCCTGTGTGACCCAGGCCGTAGTACTTCTCCAAAACAGCTTCTAAAGCAGATCTTTTAGAAAAACATCCAACCCGGATTCTCAAATTACCGGTGATGGAGAATCCGATGCATCTCCTTTCCTCCCGATCTTTGATAAAGGTATTTGATAACAGTGGTACAGAGACCCACTGGCCGAAAGGAGCAAAATCTCAATGCTAACATCTAACAAGCTTCTCGAGCCACAGACAAATAATTATTAATAGTTACAAAACAGCTAGCTGCCAGACAGGTGGAACAGAAGAAAGGGCACGTCAGGTGCACAAATCCCGCTGGCCCTTCCCCTCTTCTAAGTCAACAGCTCCACTTCTCCTTCCTCTCCAATTCACATGGCCTCCACCCCAGACACCAATCCCCACATAGACTTCCTCACTGCAGGCGCACCACAATAAAATGCATCATGATCTCTCCCCTTCCTCCCTCATCCCAAACACCCTCCTCATACTACCCAGAGCCAGTGACGTCCAGACTTCCAACCCACTCTTCTCTCTGCCCCTCTCCGCTCCGGTTCTCTAACCTCCTTTGCCCCCTCTCGCTGTCTTATTGCCTGCCTTCCCCTCCCAACAGAAACACGACATGTAACGTCTACCCCCCTGAGTTCCCTTCATCGGGTTTGCGTCTGTGACATGGTCAATTCTCTGAGTCCAGGACTGTCCCTCCTCCATTTATACAGCACCCAGCACCATGAGGCCACAATCCTGACTGAGGTCTTCACGCACTTCCCTAATATAAATACTTCTGGAAAAAGTGGTGGCCAAATATGTAGAGCCTTGCACGGATACAAAAATGTGGAACCAAAACCGAACCGCAACCACCCAATGTTAGTCTTTATCCGATCCGCAACCCGCATGCCATGTTTTATCTGGATCCAGAACCGCATTTGCAACGGAGCTTGGGCTCACAATTAGCATTTTAGCATTTGATTGGCTCATTCACCACGTGGGTCCCACCCATTTTTTCCTTTTCTTCTTTGCCATTTGCATGCTGTGCTGTCAATCAGATTTCCTTGGCCACCAATGAAATTTCTGATTGACAGCATAACATATGAACAGCAAACAAGAAAATGAAGAAGTGGGTGGGGAAGGCATGGGGAATGAGCCAATCAAAGGCCAGCATGCTAACTGACTGAGTGGTGTGTCTCCAAGCCCCACCCTGTTATGACTGAGACTCTGATTGGCTGGCAGACCACCAATCAGAGCTCAACTGGGATTGGCTGGAGCACTTTCTTGTTCCCCTGTGTGCTGCTGCCAAGGCAGATCGTAGCAGCAGCTGCAGGGATTGATCATAAAAATAGAATCTGCAGCCACGGCCAATCCGCAACAATGGGGCTGCGGATATCCGCACCCGCTCATCTGAAGCGGATACCCGCCGATCTGCCGGGCTCTACAAATAGGCACCTCTCCAGCGAAGGGGAGAGAACGTTTGATTGCAAGAAGTGGCTGGCAACAAGCCAGAGAAGCAGTTACACCATCTGCACTAAGGTCACAGGAACACAAGCACCAGCAGACCAGCTCAGAGCCCCAGTCCATCTGGCCTGGTATCCCCGCCGACGGTGGCCAGGACCAGCGGCTGTGCACCCAGGTGCACGAAATGCTGCAGAAGGCAGCTCTGAATCACCTGCACATGGTGGCGGTGTTTTCTTAATGCCCATTGTGTAGCAGCTGGCTCAAGCTAGGAAGTAGGAACATCTGAGCTTGTTCCATCTTTATTATACAACTCTGGATTTTACCCCTTTCCACGCAACTGTCCGATCCTTTCTGAGTTCTGCTAAGTTCTTGGCCTTGAAGATATCTTCTGGCAACAAAATCCATAAACCAACTCTTCTGACTCAACCACACCTAAGTGTCATTCGTGCCAGAGGAACACACAACCAAAGAGGGCTATTTCCATAGGCCCCTGAACGCTCCTGCACACACAGGTACAGATCCTGCCAGCGCACAGCACCAGCAGGAACTAACGGGAGACCAGACAGTGGCCAGGAGTGAGGCTGGACTCCATCCCTTCAGGGCTCTAGCTAGAGTCTGTGGTGCTGGTTTGGGCTGACGTTACCCTTTGTTTACAGTGTACGTATGGACAGCACCTAGCACAGCGGGCTCCTGAGTCCCAATTAAGGCCTTGGGGTCCTACTGTAATATCAACCCACTGGACTTCACAACTGCTGGTGCCTAGCATGTGACAGGAGCATCATCTCTTACAACCCTGGCCAGGACAGGTGCCTGGGCTAGCAACACCCTTGTGCTGCACACCCCATTACAAAGCCTATGGGAGCAGAATTCACATACCCATGGGACCAGACAAGGAAACCCTGGAAAATGACTCGCAGGAGCAAGGGAGCCTTTCTATTCCTGAAAAACAAACAAGGAGCCCTGTGGCACTTTTAAAGATTAACTAAGTCCCACAGGACTCCTTCTTTGTTTTGCTGAACTAGACTAACACAGCTCCCCCTTTGCAACTTTCCATTCCTGAGCCACCCCCGCAGTCCCCAGTACGCAGTTCGGGCTGAAACGTGGCTGACGGAACAAAATCCTGGGCCCTTCCTACTCCAGCGTTTCCACCTGAAGAGCCAGATCTCTCCCCCGCAAGGCCCCGACACTCTTTGTTGCACATGGAGGACAGGCCCCTCGAACTGGGAATAAAAGCCTGTCGTGTCTACATAGGCACATCAGCCTCAGCCAACCAGGACTCCATGGGGATGAGGGTTTGCAAAGGCTCCGAGCCAAAAAGCACGTCAGTGGGCACCCGCTACCCTGCTTCCAACGGCGGCAGAAGCTCAGCAGATGGACAGACGGAGAATTCAGACCATGGCTCTGACATACCAGCGAAGGCAACCTCAGGGCAGGTGCCAGATGCCGGGGCAGGGCCAGGAGAACGGAGGAAACAATGCAGTTGAAGACTGCAAGGAGGCTGCGGATGCAGCCAGCCCTTCACCGGGGGCAGCTTCATTCTTCTGCTTCAGGGACCAGCCACAGGGCCTCTGCGCCTAAGAGGCAGAAGGGGGCCAGGGGCGATGTGTCCTCACGGCCAGTCCTGCCATGGGCCCGGGGATGGCAGTGGGGGCCTGGGCACCTCATCACCACATGGCCAAGACTGCCAGGGGTCGCGAGACAAGCAGTGGGGGGCAGGTGTGATGGTGCTGGGGGGGAGCAGGTGGCTAGAGCAGAAAGCCTCCCCATAGCTAGCGCTGCCGGGTGGGGGGGACCAGGGTGTGAGGCCTCCCCATAGCTAGCGCTGCCGGGTGGGGGGGGACCCCAGGGTGTGAGGCCCCCCC
>ML686091.1:546491-558021 GCA_007922175.1 Pelusios castaneus
ACCAGGGTGTGAGGCCTCCCCATAGCTAGCGCTGCCGGCATGGGGGGGGACCAGGGTGTGAGGCCCCCCCATAGCTAGCACTGCCGGGTGGGGGGGGACACCAGGGTGTGAGGCCTCCCCATAGCTAGCGCTGCCGGCATGGGGGGGGGACCAGGGTGTGAGGCCTCCCCATAGCTAGCGCTGCTGGCATGGGGCCGGGGGGGAGACCAGGGTGTGAGGCCTCCCCACAGCCAGCACTGTTTAGGTCCAGGCTCCTTCCCCGGCCCCAGAGTCGTCCCAGGCCAAAGCGTTCTGGAAGAACCACCACTTGCGGAGCCAGAGCCACGGGCAAGGGCAGCTGCTACTCCTGGACCCACGGGGAAAGCTGCCCCTGTCCGACACCAGCTGCACCGCATCCCAGGAATACCAATGAGGTCTGCGGGGGCGTACAGCCTCCTCAGCCAAGCAGGCGAGAGAGGGAGACGGAGCTGCAGTCGCACAATCCCACGTCACAGCCTGTTCTCACTGCACGGAAATCACAGCCAGCCCGCCAGCGCCCGGCTGTGCTCCTCACCCACGGGGGCTGCCAGCCGGGGGCTGCTGGGGAGGGGCAGGGACCTCGTCAGCTCCCCCACAAGGCAAAGAGGGACCCACTGGGGGAATGGTCTGGTTTCCTCCCTGACCTCCACTGGTAAAAAGGAGCAAGAAATTCAGACATCCCAGGTTCAGCATGGAAAGTGGCCATCCAGGGGGGCACACCAGAGCCCCAGGAATCAGACAAGCCAGGTGAGGAAACGCGGGCCACTCCTCCATGGCCACTCATCCGGACCACCCAGTGACCTCCTGCAAGTGCCCACAGAAGGACCCCTGAGATCATGTACCCCACGAGCTCTCAAACTGGGGGCCCCTGTGGATGCTGGCACAGGTGACGTGGCATGGGGGGGGCATCAGGCTTTGGGGAGGAGGCTCATCACAGCTGAGGTATTTGCGAAGAGAGGTCCCGGCCTGACCCATTTGAGACTCCCTGATCTAGTCTGATGCCCTGTTTCATGGCCAGGGTATTTCACCTGATCTCCTCTCTGAGCCCAAGGACTTGCTATGGTCTCGTGATAAATGACCCTTTGCTCCTCCATCGGGAAACTGAGGCACACTGAGCGGGTCAGACAGGAAGTGCGTGGCAGAGCTGGGAACAGATCCCGACTAACCCTTGGTCCGAGGCCTCTGGATTTACGTCTAGATCCCACTGCACAGCCATTAGCCATTGCTCGGCCCCTCTATCCCTCCTCTCATTCCAACCCCCAAGGTGGTTCTTCCACCTGGTCAGCTCTACTGAATGCCCAGCACAGATCTGTCTCCTTGGGAAGGAAGACAGGACCCAACCCGCGGCAGGCACAGCTTTCCAGGCACCAAGTGGTTAAAGCCAGGAAGCAAAGAGAAGATGCACACGAGCGCCTGGCTCCAGCACAAGCTCTTTCCCTCCTCCCACCCACGCTCCCGGCTCAGCCCCTGCCTGCAGTCACCACTGCAGCTGACGAGGAAATTACCACCCTCTTCTCCCTGGGATTCGTGGTACCAGAGCAAGCTGCCTTCTTCCCACACAGCGTGAGGTCACTCTCCTGGCACCATCTTCCCACCCCCCACACAAACACAAGGCCCTGCCCCGCGCCACACAAGAGAATCCAGGCAGAACACTGCCCGGCCAGGCCGCGCACCCGTGCTGCTGGCGGAGAAGTGCGGCGGTTTCCCTGGGAGCCAGCACTGACGTGAACACCACGAGGGGCCGGGGCACTTTCCTGCCTCCTGGAGAAGACAAAGGCCCTGACCCATTTCATGGCCCCAGCACTTTTGTAACCCAGCGCCCTGCCTGGCCAGACCCAATTCCCCTGCGTTGTGGTTTCCATTGGAAACAGGATTCAACATTGTGCCCCTAAATTGTCAGCTGTTGCGTTCCACCCCAGACCTGGCTGCATTCCAGCGACCTCTGCGTACGCCTTACCAGCCTAACAGGAGACAGAAGCGGTGAGCCGTGAGGCTTAGCTGTTTCCAACCCACGGACAACAGAGGCTTCAGAGAAAACGTAAAGCTCTAAACCCAGTCAGTTTAGTCTGGGGGGGGGGGACAAGTGGAAATATCAGAAGGGGGTGTCACCAAGAGGCAGCTGTGCAGAGGCAGGGTTGATACTAGACAAACAGAAAAGGCAGATTTGTGGCGCAGGCTTGGGCGGGAGGGAAGTGGAGCCTCTCCTCAGGTAAGGTAGGAGCTGGAAAATAGGCCACCAGCAGCCCAGACAAACTCTCAGCCCGGCCGTCCCAGACGGCCTGCAGGCCTCACTGGGCTGGTCCCGCTCAGACTTCCTGTGCTAACCCCAGGCCTAGAAAGAACTGCACCACGTGACTCCCGGAGCTGACAGGAGCCCATGGCACCTACGCCGTAATGCAGCCCATCGCCCTGCTGAAAACCTACCACAGCACACGGCTGCGAAAGACATCCAGCTCAGGGGGTTCCTGGGAATGCCCCAGAACAGCCAGATCAGAGTACAATGAGAGCGAATCAAACGGCCCCTGAATGGCACAGCCCTGCTCCCCACCATACAGGCACCAGGAGATTCCAGCTGGATAGAAACGCGGGCCGCCATGCTGCAGAAACCCCCACTAGACAGAGACAGTCCTCCCACAGACCTGCTGCGCCAAGGATCGCACCGTGCAGCCCAGCCCAGTCTCCCACGCTGCACAGGCCAGCACTCGGACCCTCTGCTAGTCCAGAGACATTCCCCAAACACTCTGCTCCTGGGCCCCTGCACCAAAGGAGCAAAAAGGCCCGGCCCATGTCCCAGCCACTGCAAAGCACGTCCCGGCCCAGGGCCGGCAGCAAAGGAAGAGACCGGGTCCACTCCTCAGGGAGCAGAAAAACAAAACCAGAGCTTCTCACATGCTCCGCGAGGAGACCCAGCAATGAGCAAGGTGATGGGAGAGAGGTCCAGCCACCCAGAGCAGACCAGAGCCTTCAGAACGCGGCTGCTACCTAGAGCAGGGGTGTGTCTGCCCCTAAAGATGGCTCGGGGCCCAGGGCCTGCCCCCAGAGCTCAATCCTGGCCCCCAGGACCCATCTGGCTGGGGCTAAGATTGGGCTCCTGCCACCGCCAGCCCGGTCCCAGGTCCCCAGCTGGAGTCGGAACCGGCACCAGACCCTCAGTAACGGCAGCAGCCGCAGGGCCCCAGGGCCCCGCCAGACTCGGGAGTCAGGGCTTGTGTCCAGCGCCACTGACCTACAGCGGGCCGCCCAGATCAGGGCATTTGGGAATTTCTCTGCCCGCCCAGCCAGGCTTGGGATTGTCCCGGGCAGGCAAGCGACTAATGTGAGGAGGAAGAGCTCCCCACCAGCACCCAAAGCAGCGGCCCCTCCTTCCTGAGTCGAGCAGGCCAACCCAGCCCAGATTTACAGCTTGCGTCCAGCTAACCCAAGGTCTCAGTCTCATCACTCACGCAAAGGCCCAACCTTAACCCTAGCAGCTCCGCCCAGCTGGCCTGAGAGCACCCAGGAGAACAAAGCAGGACAGACAGACAGAGAGGAGTGGTCAGTACACGGCCAAGCAACTCCCCGTCCGCATAGCCAGAGCCAGTCACAGCCTGGGAACAGACCTTGTGCCAGGTGCAGCCATGGGACGTGCAGAGATTGCACTGGATGATACAGCCCCCCTTGGCGTCCGCCAGCCCACCTGCACCCTACGCCTCTTTCCACTACAGCACAGCGGGCACCAGAGCTGCGGGAGGAGGGTGGACCCAGCAGACCATTTGCCTGCGCTGCCTACAAACACACAACCCGAAATTCTGTGCTCACCCAATGGAAACGAATCAGGCTGCGCAAGCGTTCGGATAGCGAGAAAAAACCCAGGCCCTGCAGGGAGCTGTCTGGGTTGGGCCACTCTCTTCTCAGACTCCAAGCCAGATGTGCTCAGATGCTGGGGTGCTGCACTGGGGAGCGAAGTCTTTCAGAGGTGACAGAACAAGACCCTGTGGTCGGGTGACTTGGAGAACAGGGGACTAGCCTGGTTTCTGGCCAGATTCAAGCTCAGAAATTACACACGCTTCCTCTTGTCGTCTCTGTTGGACCCAAGCTATCCCTTCCCTCCCCAGAGCTGTGCTCCAGCTTCCGAGCGGCTATTTGTCGCAGGGGGGGCGGGGGGAAATTATTCCCAGACATTAATAGTCTGTGGTCATGTGATTAAAGAGTGTCTTTTCACTGTAGCAGAGTGTGAGCTCTCTGGGGCAGCGGCTGTCTGTCAGCAGCACTCTTTAATGGTGTCACGCTGAGAACACCCGGCCTCCATCCCTCACCAGGGTCCTTTTATTCTTTCCTGCTTCTGGGTAGTGAGACTTCCCAACTGGAGCGCATAACAGGAAACCTGACTCTTCCCGAACCAAGCAGGGCACAATTCCTGGGCATCAAGGCAGGCTTCTTATTGCTTTGCTTCTGAAAGAAAGGTAGGAGACTGCAAAGCAGCTCTGGGGCCCGGGCCGTAATCTGGACTGCTCTGCCTGTGCAGGAGTGAGCCCCGCTGCAGGAAGTCTGGAAGAGGCAGCCCATTTCCAAGGCTGCCAAGATCGATCAGAACCAGGCACTTTCCACGTATCTCACAAAGAACACGGAGCTCAGCACAACCCCTGAAAACTGAGACAAGGTTCCATGAGAACCTGCCTATCTCCCCACTGACAAGCACCTGCAATTCCCCGGCTGCCCCTGGAACTAGGGACCAGCCCCCATGAAAGCTCTTCCTCCCCCCAGCTGTGGGCAGCTCTGCCACGCCCAAAGGGTCAAGCCAGCACCGCACACCTCGGCCAGGAACGTCAGAGACCTTTTGAAACAAACAGGGAGTCCTGGGGCACTTTTAAAGACTAAAACGTATTTCTCGCATGAGCTTTCGTGGGAGAAAATCCCACTTGGTCAGACGCTTGACGATGGAAAACTTACATTATGGGAGGGCAAAATAGACCCAATGAAGCGTATGTGACAGGATCAGTTCAGACTATTTCAGCAAATCAAGTAGGTTGCCTAGATTCAAACAGTGTGGAACGACAGATAAGAAGGTGGGGAGGTTTAGAGAGGTGAAAGTCACTTTTTGTAAGAGAAAGCCAGCTCATATCTCTGTTCAAACCCAAGTTAATGGGGTAAATTTGCATATGAATTCCAAAGACAGTTGGCAGTTTTTCAAAGAGTCGTTATTAAGAGCACAAGAGCAAACCATTCCACTGTGTAGGAAGGATAGGAAGTATGGCAAGAGGCCACCTTGGCTTAACCAGGAGACCTTCAATAATTTAAAAATAAAGAGAGAGTCCTACAAAAAGTGACAACTTGGTCAAATTACAAAGGAGGACTATAAACAAATAACACAGTTATGTAGAGGGGAAATCCGAAAGGCCAAGGCACAAACAGATCAAACTAGCTGAAGGCATAAAGGATAACAAAAAGACATTCTTCAAATACATCAGAAACAAGAGGAAAACCCAGGACAGTGTAGGACCCTTACTCAACAAAGAGGGTAAAACAATAAATGAAACTGTGGAAATGGCAGAGGGACGAAATAACTTTTGTTTCAATCTTCACTGAGAAGATTGGTGAAGGTTTGTGCAGATTTGATGTCTGATGTACAGGAGGGCAATAGAAATGAGATAGGGTCAGAAGACAAAATAGGGAAAGAGCAAGTTAAAAGTTACTTGGATAAGTTAGATGTCTTCAGGCCACCGGGGCCTAAAGATATGCACTGTAGGGTACTCAATGAGCTGACTCTGGAGATATCTGAGCCATTAACTATTATCTTTGAAAAATCATGGAAGACAGGAGCGGTCCCAGAGGACTGGAAAAGGGCAAATATAGTGCCCATCTACAAAAAGGGAAATAAGAGCAATCCAGGAAATTATAGACCAGTCAGTTTAACCTCTGTTCCAGGAAAAATAATGGAACAGATAATTAAGGAGTCCATTTGCAAACATCTAGAAGAGAATAAGGTGCTTAGGGCTAGTCAGCATGGATTTGTCAAAAACAAATCATGTCAAACCAACTTGATAGCTTTCTTTGGTGGGGTAACAAGCCTTGCGGATAGAGGGGAAGTGGTAGATGTGGTGTATCTAGACTTTAGTAAGGCTTTTGATACGATCTCACATCACATTCTCATTACTAAACTGGGGCGGTAGAAACTAGATGGAGCTACTATAAGATGGGTGAAAAACTGGCTGAATAACCGCTCCCAGGGAGTAGTTATCAATGGTTCACATTCAGACTGGAAGGACATAAAAAGTGGGGTGCCACAAGAATCCATCCTAGGTCCGGTTTTGTTCAACATTTTTATCAATGATTTAGACGATGGCATAGACAGCAAACTTATAAAGTTTGTAGATGATACGAAGCTGGGAGGGGTTGCGAGTGCTTTGAAGGATAGGATCACAATTCAAAATGATTTGGATGAACGGGTGAAATGGTCTGAGAGAAACAGAATGAAATTCAATAAAGATAAGTGCCAAGTACTCCACTTAGGTTTGAATAACCCATTGCACACATACAAAATGGGCAAAGACTGCCTAGGAAGGAGTACTGCAGAAAGGGATCAGGGTGCAATAGCGGATCACAAGTTAAATATGAGTCAGCAGTGTAACTGTTGCAAAAAAAGCAAACACCATTCTGGGATGTATTAACAGGAGTATTGTGAGTAAGACACGAGAAGCAAATCTGTACTGATTAGGCCTCAACTTGAGTAGTGTGTCCAGTTTTGGGCGCCTCATTTCAAAAAGGATGTGGAGAAATTGGAGAAAGTCCAAAGAAGGGCAACAAAAATGATTAGAGGTCTGGAACATTTGACCTATGAGAGAAGATTGAAAGAGCTGGGTTTGTTTAGTCTGGAAAAGAGGAGACTGAGAGGGGATATAATAGTTTTCAAACACCTAAAAGGTTGTCATGAGGAAGAAGGAGAAAAATTGTTCTCCTTAATCACAGATGATAGGACAAGACGCAATGGGCTTAAATTACAGTAAGGAAGGTTCAGCCTAGACATTAGGAAAAAATTCCTAACCATCAGGGTGATTAACCACCGGAATAAGTGGCCTCGGCACTTTGTGGAATCTCCCTCATTGGAGGTGTTTAAGAGCGGGTTGGACAAACACCTGTCAGGGATGGATTAATGAGGTACTTGGTCCTGCCATGAGTGCAGGGAACGGGACTGGATGACCTCTCATGGTCCCTCCCAGTTTCTTTGATTCTATGATTCTAACTCTGTATTTTCTCTTTGAAGCTTTGATTTAGAATTAACCTGTTTAAATACTGCAATGGAAATGTCTTTCAGGGAGCAAACAGGGAACATAAGAACATACATAAGAACATAAGAAAGGCCGTACTGGGTCAGACCAGAGGTCCATCTAGCCCAGTATCTGTCTACCGACAGTGGCCAGTGCCCAGGTGCCCCAGAGGGAGTGAACCTAACAGGCAATGATCAAGTGATCACTCTCCTGCCATCCGTCTCCATCCTCTGATAAACAGAGGCTAGGGACACCATTCTTAACCCCTTTCTGGCTAATAGCCATTTATGGACTTAGCCACCATGAACTTATCCAGTTCCCTTTTAAATATTGTTATAGTCCCAGCCTTCACAACCTCCTCAGGTAAGGAGTTCCACAAGTTGACTGTGCGTTGTGTGAAGAAGAACTTCCTTTTATTTGTTTTGAACCTGCTACCTATCAGTTTCATTTGGTGACCCCTGGTTCTTGTATTATGGGAGTATTTAAACAACTTTTCCTTGTCCACTTTTTCCACATCAGTCATAATTTTATATACTTCTATCATGTCCCCCCTCAGTCTCCTCTTTTCCAAGCTGAAGAGGCCCAGCCTTTTCAATCGTTCCTCATACGAGGCACTCTCCAAACCCCTAATCATTTTAGTTGCCCTTTTCTGAACCTTTTCTAGTGCTAGAATATCTTTTTTTGAGATGAGGAGACCACATCTGTACACAGTATTCGAGATGTGGGCGTACCATGGATTTATATAAGGGCAATAATACATTTGCAGTCTTATTTTCTATCCCCTTTTTAATGATTCCTAACATCCTGTTTGCTTTATTGACCGCCTCCGCACACTGTACGGACATCTTCAGAGAACTATCCACAATGACTCCAAGATCTTTTTCTTGACTCGTTGTAGCCAAATTAGCCCCCGTCATATTATAGGTATAGTTGGGGTTATTTTTTCCAATGTGCATTACTTTACACTTATCCACATTAAATTTCATTTGCCATTTGGATGCCCAATCACTTAGTTTTGTGAGATCTTTTTGAAGTTCTTCACAATCTGCTTTGGTCTTGACTATCTTGAGTAGTTTAGTATCGTCTGCAAACTTAGCTACCTCACTATTTACCCCTTTCTCCAGATCATTTATGAATAAATTGAATAGGACTGGTCCTAGGACCGACCCTTGGGGAACACCACTAGCTACCCTTTTCCAATCTGAGAATTTACCATTTACTCCTACCCTTTGTTCCCTGTCTTTTAACCAGTTCTCAATCCATGAAAGGACCTTCCCTTTTATCCCATGACAACTTAACTTACATAACAGCCTTTGGTGAGGGACCTTGTCAAATGCTTTCTGGAAATCTAAGTACACTATGTCCACTGGATTCCCCCTGTCCACATGTTTGTTAACCCCTTCAAAGAACTCTAATAGATTAGTAAGACACGATTTCCCCTTACAGAAACCATGTTGGCTATTGCTCAACAGTTTATGTTTTTCTATGTGACTGACAATTTTATTCTTAACTATTGTTTCAACTAATTTGCCCGGTACCGACGTTAGACTTACCGGTCTGTAATTGCTGGGATCCCCTCTAGGGCCCTTTTTAAATATTGGCGTTACATTAGCCGACTTCCAGTCTTTGGGTACCGAAGCCATTTTAAGGGACAGGTTACAAATCTTAGTTAACAGTTCCGCGACTTCACATTTGAGTTCTTTCAGAACTCTTGGGTGAATGCCATCTGGTCCCGGTGACTTGTTAATGTTGAGTTTATCAATTAATTCCAAAACTTCCTCTAGTGACACTTCAATCTGTGACAGTTCCTCAGATCTGTCACCTACAAAAGCCGGCTCAGGTTTGGGAATCTCACTAACATCTTCAGCCGTAAAAACCGAAGCAAAGAATCCATTTAGTTTCTCTGCAATGACTCTATCATCTTTAAGCGCTCCTTTTGTATTATCATCATCAAGGGGCCCGACTGGTTGTTTGGCAGGCTTCCTGCTTCTGATATACTTAAAAAACAATTTGTTATTACCTTTGGAGTTTTTGGCTAGCCGTTCTTCAAACTCCTCTTTGGCTCTTCTTATTACACTCTTGCACTTAAGCTGGCACTGTTTGTGCACCTTTCTGTTTGCCTCACTAGGATTTGACTTCCACTTTTTAAAGGAAGTCTTTTTACCTCTCAGTGCTTCTTTTACATGGTTGGTGAGCCATGGTGGCTCTTTTTTGGTTTTTTTACAGTGTTTCTTAATTTGGGGTATACAGTGAAGTTGGGCCTCTATTATGGTGTCTTTAAAAAGCGCCCATGCAGTTTTCAGAGATTTCACTTTAGTCACTCTACCTTTTAGCTTTTGTCTAACTATCCCCCTCATTTTTGTATAGTTCCCCCTTTTGAAATTAAATGCCACAGTGTTGGGCTGTTGAGGTGTTCTTTCCCCCACAGGGATGGTGAATGCTATTGTATTATGGTCACTAGTTCCAAGCGGTCCTGCTACAGTTACCTCTCGGACCAGCTCCTGCGCTCCACTCAGGATTAAATCTAGAGTTGCCTCTCCCCTTGTGGGTTCCCATACCAGCTGCTCCATGAAGCAGTCATTCAAAGTATCGAGAAATTTTATCTCTGCAATATGTCCTGAAGTGAAATGTTCCCAGTCAATATGGGGATAGTTGAAATCCCCCACCATTATTGGGTTTTTAAATTTGATAACCTGCCTAATTTCCCTTAGCATTTCATCATCGCTCTTACTATCCTGGTCAGGTGGCCGATAGTAGATCCCTAATGTTATATTGTCATGGAAGCATGAGATTTCTATCCATAGCGATTCTATGGAACAAGTGGATTCGCTTATGATTTTTACTTCATTTGAATCTACATTTTCTTTCACGTATAGTGCCACTCCTCCTCCCGTACGACCTGTTCTGTCCTTCCGATATATTTTGTACCCCGGAATGATTGTGTCCCACTGATTGCTCTCTGTCCACCAGGTTTCTGTGATGCCTATTATATCAATATTCTCCTTTACCACTAGGCACTCTAGTTCACCCATTTTATTATGTAGACTTCTAGCATTTGTGTATAAGCACTTTAAAAACTTGTCCCTGTTTATTTGTCTGCCCTTTTTTAATGTGCCAGATTCTTGGTCATGTGGCTGTTTATCATCGGATCCGGCCCCCTCACCATCCTTTTCTGTCCTCTGTTCCTGACTATAACTATAACCTGGAGATTCCCTCTCATCAGACTCTCCCTTAAGAGAAGTCTGTGTCCGATCCAGCTGCTCCTCTGCAGCAGTCGGCTTTCCCCCATCCTCTAGTTTAAAAACTGCTCTACAACCTTTTTAATGTTTAGCGCCAGCAGTCTGGTTCCCTTTTGGTTTAGGTGGAGCCCATCCCTCCTGTATAGGCTCCCCCCATCCCAAAAGTTTCCCCAGTTCCTAATGAACGTAAACCCCTCCTCTCTACACCATCGTCTCAGGGAGACTGAAGTGTTCCCCTACTGGTTTTTTTAAGGTTATTTCTGCAGTCAGATTTGTGTCCTTTTACTCTTTTGTGCAGAGTCTGTCCTGTCTGTCCACTGTATAAGGCAGAGGGGCGTTGTTGGCACAGGATGGCATATATCATGTTGGTGGATGAGCAGGTGAATGAGCCCCTGACAAAGTAGCTGGTTTGGTTAGATCCTAAGATGGTGTCATTAGTGTTGATATGTGGGCAGAGGTGGCAGCGGGGCTTGTTGCAGGGATATGCGCCTGCCTTACTGTTCTTGTTGTATGGTCTATGGTTGCTGGTGAGCGTCCGTTTAATGTTGGGGGCTGCCTGTAAGTGAGGAGAGCTCTGCCTCCCAAGGCTTTCAGAGACCTTTCAGGTACCCTGGGCCCTGGCCATTGGACACATGGATGCTGGAGCAAGATTTGAGCTTGGCTCGGTATCCTTTGGGGACTCGGTGTCAAGAGAGGAAGACAAGTGGGCAGTGCTGATGGCGGACTGTGAGGAGATGGGCTGCAGCGTTCTGTACTAGCTGGAACTGGCTGAGGAACCCCAGCATGTTGCTGTCCTCCCCAGAACCCCGACTGGAGGCTGAGATGACGTGTGGACAGCCGGAGGAGAAGCCAGGCAAGGGCTCTGCTGAGACTGAAATCAAGAGGCAGATTGTGCTGGCCAAGCAAGCAAAGGTCGAAGGGACCAGTATGATCATCTTGTCTGACCTCCTGCACAGGGCAGGCCACGGAACCTCACCCACCCCTCCTGCACAGGGCAGGCCACGGAACCTCACCCACCCTCTCCTGCAC
>ML686091.1:558031-582162 GCA_007922175.1 Pelusios castaneus
AACCTCACCCACCCTCTCCTGCACAGGGCAGGCCACGGAACCTCACCCACCCCCTCCTGCACAGGGCAGGCCACGGAACCTCACCTACCCCCCTCCTGCACAAGGCAGGCCACGGAACCTCACCCACCCCCTCCTGTACTAACCCTCTAACCTGTGACTGAGTTATTAAAGTCCTCAAATCATGGTTTAAAGATTTGAAAGTACTGGGAATCCACCAGCAAGTGAGCTGTGCCCCATGCTACCGAGGAAGGTGAAAAACCTCCAGAGCCTTTGCCAATGTGCCCTAGGGAAAATTCCTTCCTGACCCCAAATTTGGCAATCTATTAAACCTTGAGCATGTGGGCAAGACCTAGCCAGACACCCAAGAAAGAATTCTCTGTAATAACTTGGAACCCACCTCATCTAACATCTCAGTGGCTTATCTACCACCAGGGGCCAAAGATGAGCCAAGTGCCAAACATGGCTGCCACGAGGTGCTGCAAGAACCCCGTAAGCTTGCTCTCCACCTGATGGGCTCTCCTGGCCATGTGCCTCCCCCTTCTGCCTGTCAGCCCCTGAAACTTGAGGCCATCACCCTACCACTGGCAAGGAGGAGAGAGCAGACAGCTGGACCCTCCATGGGGCAGATCCAGCAGTTACCATGGTGGTGACACAGTATAAAACCTACAGGGATACAGGACAGGCCTAGGGCTGGCCTGGCTCAGGCGGAGCTGTCCTGGCTCCCCTTTGGGGAGGGAGAGGGGCAGCAGCACAGAGGGGAAACAAGCACATATGGTTTCCAGAGCAGCACGGCTCTCTGATAATCCCATGGAAAGCTGCTCCTCCCACTGAGCTGCAGAGAAAGCAGAGACTGCACAAACGATCTAGGGGAGCAGGAGCTGGCCAGGAGCTCAGTACAGAGAAGAAGATAGGAGATGACTTTGCCCCCACCTCCGCCCACTCTATAAATCTGCTCAAAGCAGAAATATACAGAACCTCCCCGCCCTCAGCCAGCTCACCTCCAGATCAGTGCCCCAAGGGCACAGGCACTCCTCACACGAGCATTTACGTCCTTCTGGGACACGGCTCTGCCCACAACAGACAGCAGCAAGCAAGCGTCCAAACCAGGCTATGAGTCCTGTGAGCATTCCAGCCCCATCACACCCGCTGCATTGGGAGGAGGGTGGGAGAAAGAGAATTGTCACCTGCTGGCAACACTCCACAAGGCAGCCTGGGAAGGAAAGGAGTCCTGCTTTCTTTTGGGGCTAGCACACACCTTGCTGATCCCCCCCATCTCAAGGTAAGCCAGAGCTGCATTCCTCCAGGTGCTTCCCTACACCATCCACGTATTCCACGGCCTGCAGAGACGACACCTGGATTGGGTGCAGTAAGCCGAGGAACCCACGCTGCGGGGAAATGCCCCAACATTTGTTGTTCAGGGTCTCAATCCGAGTTCCTGCTGGGTCCCCAGCCGCTTTGGGAACCCTGGGGCTCTGAGGCTAGGAGGGTGGGGTGCTGCTTCCGTCCAGGAAAAAGCGTTGGCACCGTGGCAGACAGCTTGAGGAGGAGCTCTGCTCAGTGTGCAGGGGGCGAGTCAGACCCCAAATTCTTCTCTCCTGGCTCCAAGCGGAGCAGGGGAGAATGAAAATGCCCTGAACTGGGTCAGGTCCTTCCTTGCAAACCAAACCCAAAAGGCTTTGATGAGCCACTGTTTATTAACGCCAAGGGCTGATTTAGAATACATTTAAAACCCGACGTATTAAAAGAACATAACGAAGGTTGCAAAAGTCAGGAAATGTCAGATTAACATTAATTCAGCCTCAGTCTAGGGCACCCATACTGGGCACAGACGGGCAGCGTCCCTAGGGAAAAACAGGACCTGATCGTGGAATTAAAGACCGTATCACAATCCATACACACCCAAAGGGCTGAGTTAGGGCAACATGGACAACTGTAAACGTGGCATTTCCAAACAGCTGAAGTCTGGTGTTACAAAAGAAACCAGGTTCTTTTCATTCCGTTTTCTTGTAGGGTAGAACCATTACGAACACCAGTTACAAACTGAGCGATCAACGCTTCGAAGAGAAACGGCAGCGCTGGAATTCATATGCAGACTTGACACTGTTGCCTTGGGCTTAAATAGCGATATCCTTGGCTTTCTTATTACAAAAAGCCATTGGGCCTTCTCTCTACCTCCCCTCCTTCTAATACGCCGTCCATTGATTGAATCTAAACAATTGCTTTGATTTGCTGTACCAGTCTGACCCGATCCTATGACAGACACTTCCCTGCATTTATTTTCCTCCCATTCTGTAAGTTCTCCATCTTCAAGAGTCTGACGAAGTGGAATTTTCTCCCAGAAAAGCTCATGTGATAACTAAATGTGTTAGTCTTTAGAAGTGCCACCAGACTCCTTGTTTGCTTTGCTGAACTAGACTGAGAGGGCTCCTCTTTGGAACCGACCGGTTAACCACACTCCTCATTTGGAACCGGAAGTTTCAATCAGGCAGTCACAGAGAAGCGGGGAGGAGGAAGAAAAGCAAATAGCGTCCAGTGTTAAACATAAACTACTAAAAACTGAAGGGAAAGCAGCACTTTTCTTCTGCATAGTAGGGTTTCAGAGCTGCCTTCACAGCTACTGTTCAGAGGTAAACTTTTGAAGGAACAACCGTAACATTTAGTACAGAGTCAGGAACATTTCAGAATTACGAACAACCTCCCCTCCCCACTTGCGCTTGCAATTCTGAGGTTTTACTACAGGCCATGGCCAAGCAGCTTGGTTTTTTAGAAAGAAAACGGTCAGTATAGATCTGTCCTGTACAACTGTCCCACCCATCACACAGGGTCTGAGCTGCAAGGCCCAGCTGCGGGAGCTAACGGCAGCAGAAAGCTGCTCTCTCCCGCTGGGGACGGGTGCTGGCGCTGTGGCCTGGAAGGCAGCAGAGCCCCGGGTGGCACTCCTTTTCCCTGCGGGGTGAGCTCCTGCCCCGAATGGTGCCTCCAGGAGGGAAGACTTGGCCAGTGGGGGCGAGTGCTTGGACCAGGACGACCAGCAGCAGGAGGGCCTGGCTCTTTAGAGCATTTGTGTCCCATCATTATTTCAGTGCTGGCACCTTCCTGCGGAAACCAGGTAGAACAGGGTAGTGCTAATTTTCCAACCACTAAATCTCCATGGGATCTTGTGGGGAATTAAACCCTCCAAAAGCAGAGGGAGTCCCTAGCAGCGTCCTCCTGAGCCCCCCACCCCATACCCTCTCCCCAAGATACCATCCCAGCACACACCTTTGCCTCTCCTACCCCAAACACGCAGGGCAGCCCCGCTGCCCCACACAGATGGGGAAGTCCCCACAGCCTGCCCACAAACCTGCTGGGGGATTTCTGCCGCATCAAGCGCTGAGGTGAACTTCCTGTGTGGTTGGCACCAAGAAAGTGTGAGAGCTGCAAGGGTCTTCTACTGCCCTGGGACCTGCTCCCTGGTTAACAGGGCATGGGAGCCCCCGACCCGCCCCAGTTAGCAGGGCGCCCCCCGACTGCTCCCCATCCTCCACCCACCAGCCCCGGTTAGCAGGGGGCCCCCCGACTGCTCCCCATCCTCCACCCACCAGCCCCGGTTAGCAGGGCCCCCCGACTGCTCCCCATCCTCCACCCACCAGCCCCGGTTAGCAGGGGGCCCCCCGACTGCTCCCCATCCACCACCCACCAGCCCCGGTTAGCAGGGGGCCCCCGACTGCTCCCCATCCACCACCCACCAGCCCCAGTTAGCAGGGGCCCCCGACTGCTCCCCATCCACCACCCACCAGCCCGTTAGTGGGCACGGGGGGACGGGACATTCTGGCCGCTGCCCCACCAGTTGAGGGTCCCTGACCCAGGATAGCAGAAGTGTGGGGGGGATCCCCCTCCCTCCAGGCTAGCTGGACATAGCTGCGACCGGTGTTCAGGAGAGCTGGGTCCCACCAGCAGAAGGGGAGACTCAACGGCCCTCACCACCTCAGCAGAAGACAGCTCCTCCAGCAGAGCTATTAAGGCACCAGCAGCCACGCCTTCAGGCGGACACCTCCGCCTTCTCTCCAGGCGCTGTCTGCCCTTGGCCCAGTCCCGTAGCCTGCCTCATTCCATGGGGACAGGCTTTGGGAGGGTTTCCCACCACCGTGTGCTGATCCTCCCTCCCCAGGTTACTCTGGCCTGGCCGGCACTAGCCATCCCCAGAGCCCTCCAGGAGCAAGACTTCCCAGTCCCAGAGGTGTGCAGCTGCAGGGAGGGGAACCCGGCTCCATCTCCTCCCTCGGCCCCTCCGCTGAGCGGCCTCTGTCCACACAGCCCCAGGACAGCTGCACCTTCCACAAGCCACACCAGGGAAGGGAGGTAAACAGGGGACAGCCACTGGGTGGAGAGCGGCCAGGCCACCTTACTCCTCTTTGCTCAGCCCCAAGGGGAGAGGCCTGCCAGGAGGGCCCCCACGGGGGACACCCCTTCTCCCAGCAACCTGCTCAGGCCAATCTGCAAGGCAGGACCTTGCTGTCGCTCATGCTGAGGCAGGAAGAGATCTGCACTTCTGACCTCTAGCTCGGGAGCAGGCAGCAGATGGACCCCCACCCCCACAAAAGCTGGCAGCCTTGAGCTGTTCGTGAAGGGGACTTAGCTCCCCACAACATCTGTCCTGGCAGCTCAGAGCTGCCTCTTGCAGCCCTCATGAAATCCAGCTGCGCCAGATGTTCCCCCAGCTCCTCCTTTTACAGCCAACTCAGACGGGCAGCTCAGGGCCCCCTTGGCTCCTCTCTCCTTGCTGGGCCTGGGGAACAGGTCCCAACTGTCCGACCAGCTCTGCAGAGAACCGACCTGGAGACCTCAGACTGGGAGCAAGTTTGGCACGGCCCATCCACTCCCCTAACAGCCCCTGTCTGCCTGGCTTGCATGGATCTGCTTCCCCCTCCGCCAATGTGTCAATTTGTGCAGATATCCCATTTGTGTTCTCCGCCCCTGATTTCTGTCTGTCCATATGCTGAGCTCCCAGGGCCCAGACACCACCGCGACTGCCTGGGAAGTGCCCCGTGTGGAGAAGGCACCAGCCCTCTTCCCAGTCCCACGCCAAGGGCTGAGGTGCCCAGCCCAGCCCCATGGCCCAACACCAGGAACCTCATCACATTCCAATTTTCACTAACTGGCAGCAAGCGCTCTGCATTCAATGCTTGCTCCTTGTACCATCTTCTCCCCGGCCCCCTTCTCTCTCCCACTGCTTCTTCTACCCCAACCCTTAAAACAGCAGGAACTGGAAAACAGCCAAAAGCCGAGGAACCTAAAAGCCGTGGGCCCCCCAGTCCCTTCCCTGCCTCCTACACCAGCCTCCTTCGCCTGGTGTTCACAGGCTCAAAGCAAACAAAAGCACTTAGCTGTGCCCACGCCCAGCCTGTGACACTGTCCTTCTCCCAATGCCTTACGCCTGCCTGCTCCGTGCTGCAGGATGGGTGCCGTGGCCGCCGCAGGGCAGCAGTGGCCGGGCAGCGTGGCCCCCAGTCCAGCAGGCCTGTGGCCCCAGCACAAAGGAAACAATGACTGATGGCTCCTCCTCCCAGGTGGGATTGGTGGGGCAAAGGACCCAGTCGGGGGATTCCCGCTGGGGCAGAACGCAGGATGCGCAGGCCCCACAGCTAAGGGCTCTGAGTGCGATTCGAAGGAGGGCTGTGCATCGATCACAGTGAATTCACGCAAAATGCAAAACCAACCAGCTAGATTTGGAAAGCCGCCGCCAGTAATTGCATGGTAAAAGGGATAAAAGAAATAGTATTTTTCAGTTCACCCCATACAAGTCCACTCAGTCCCGCCTCTCGTTCAGCCAATCTCCTCCTCGCTTTCTAACACCAGGGAGAGGAGCTGCTCTGCAACTGCGGGCCTATTTCCGTCCCTCTGTCCGACAACGTATCCGAGAGAATTTCTCTGGGCTGCGTCTGCTGACTCCTTAGCTACTTTGGGGGAGCCATGGGGCAGCCTGGCACTCTGCTAAGTGTCCCCTTCAGGAACCCTCCATTTAGCCTGACGTGCTTGTTCCTGTTTTCTCATTGTCAGCCCCCCAAAATTAGTTGAGTCCCATGCCCAGTAATTCTGACCCTTAGGCTGTGGGAGGGGCATTTAGCAGTGGGTGGGTGCGCCCCAGAACCCACACAGTACCCCTCTCTTTCCTTAGAGCTTTGGAGAGGGGACTGGGCCTGGAAAGCCCCGTCACATTCCTGGCTCTGCCAGAAACAAACCCTAATGGCAACGAGAGCGCTGCCCAGCCCAGGGAGCCCCTCCACACGCACACGCACAAACGCGCACGCATGCACAAACATGCACACATGCGCACACGCAAACACGCACGCATACAAATACACACGCACGCGCACACACAAACACACACACAAGCACGCACGCATGCACACACAAATATGCATGCGCACAGACGCACGCACACAAACACGCACACGCACACACAAACACAAACATGCACGTACACAAACACGCACGCACACGCACACAAACATGCACGTACACAAACACGCACGCACACACACACAAACATGCATGCAGGCTGTAAAATTCCTCCGGGAAGCTGAATTAAATCCTGTGCTTAAGAACGCTATCTAATCCTGCTGTAAAGACTCCAAGTGATGGGGAGTCCACCCCTCCCCAGGTTACCTCGCTGGTAGGTTGAATTTCTCTCACTCCAGCTTCCAGCCGCTCTATCTCGTGGGATGCCGTTCTCAGCAAGGTTGCAAAACTCCCACTATCAAATCGCTTGTCCATGTGCCGGTGCCTAAACTACGGCTCCCAACCTTTTCAGTGAGACGGCACATGTCAACGAGACACACGATTCCACGGCACCAGAGCCATCCTTTGGGGGACCGTCCCAAGCCCCTAGGTTTCGGGGGGCCCGCGCTGCACCGCTAACTCCCCGCTGCCGGGCAGCTCGCTCCCCCCGCAAGCAAGGGGCAAGGTGGGAGGGCAGATCCCAGCCTCTGGGTCACGCCCCACCCCCAGGGCAGAGCAACCGGCCCAGGGGTGGAGCCCAGCTGCAGCCAGCCCCCCTGCGCCCACTCCTGCCGCCCGCCTGGTCTGCGGCTGGGCCTGGGGCCGGCTCTTGGCAGTGGCCTCGGGTCCCCGGCTCCTGCCAACTGCGGCAGCTCTGGGTTCCCGGAGGGGCGGCCAGGTCCCCGGGAGCAAAGTGGGCCGGCCCACCCGTCCCCCTCCAGAGCAGGAGGCAGGGGGCCCCCGCAGACCGACTGGCCTTCAGCCTCACTCCCCTCAAGGGACAGCCCTGCACGGCACACCCACTTTCTTCAGCTGAATCAATTGCTCATCAACGTCACATTTACGTACATTTACTCTGGTTACGGTCTTACTAGAGAAGTTTGCAATGCAGTGCACACAACAAACCAAAGGAGGATCAAATGCATTCATGTTTCAAATCTACTGGAAAAAAACACACGTCATCTCAATTTTGCCCTTTGGCCCCGTGTTTAGAATGGTCACGTTTTAGAATCGAAAGACCGAGACCTCACTTCTAATTTGATGATTAATTTTCATGAGATGTAATTTGGGTTAGATACAATATTGTTTAAGATGAAACAATGTTTGGTTTACGTTGATTTCCATTACCTTACAGTTCTCGCAGCACACTGGTTAACACCTCTGGTCTAGACACAGTGATCAGGCACCTCTCAGCTTTCTCTCTGAGAATGGAATAACGAGTTCCAGAAAGATCACATCGTACTGGGTAATGGAGCAGAGCCTGTGCTTATCAAATGTGCAGATGATACCAAACTGGGAGGGGTTGCAAGCACTTTGTTTTGAACTCTAATCCTCTCCTGCAAACTTGAGAAATTGGAGAACAGATCCAAATTCAGCAAAATGACATTCTAGAAAGACAAGTGTAAAGTACCTCACTTAGGAAGGAAAGAAACCAAATGCTCAACGAAAATGGAGAACTGGCCAGGTGGCAGTACTGATGGACAGGATCTGGCACTTTTACTGGGCTGAATATCAGCCAATAATGTGATGCAGTTGCAAAAAAGACGGTTGCTTACCTGTAACTGGAGTTCTTCAAGATGAGTTGCTCACGCCCATTTCAAGTGGGTGTGGGCGTGCTGTGTGCACGATTCACCAGAAAGTTTTTCCTCCAGAGTACCCATAGGGTTGGCGGAGGAGCCCCCCCTCCCCCGGGGTCCACCGACCTAAGCCGCCTCTGTTCCTTCTTGCCAGAAGTCCGGCAGAGGGGACAGTGGGCAGGTATGGAATGGGCGTGAGCAACACATCTCAAAGAACACCGGTTACAGGGAAGCAATCGTCTCTTCTTTTTGAGTGATTGCTCCTGTCAGTCCCAAGCAGGTGATTCCCAAGCCTTACCACTGGAGGAGGGGTTGGGACCGCAAACATCTGTGGACCGCAGGACCGACATCCCTGTCTGGCTTGTTGAGTCAGGGTGTAATGTGACAGGAAGGAATGCATGGATGGTTACACTGCCGCCTTGCCCATGGGTCTCCTTTGTGGGTACACGCACCAGGAATGCTGCCAAGAGCCTTGTGCTCCGGTAGAGAGGACTGTTCCCGCCGGGGCTGGCACCTTCGCTGTGCTGTAACGTTCCCGGATGCAGGCTGTCATCCAAGAGGACATGCACTGTGAGGAGACCGGCTGCCCTTTCATCCGGTCGGCCACTGCGACAACTACAGAAGTTCTCCTGAAGGGCCTGCTCCTTCCCAAGTAGGACGCCCGAGCCCTCCTGGCTGAGTGAATGAAGCAGTCGCTCCCTGCCATTTGCAGGTGGTTTAGGGCGCAACACAGGGAGGAAAATGCCACTTTTTGGCCTGCGGGCCTCTAGACCCTTTAAGAACTGTTTGACCAGCAGCCTAGCAAAGATGGAATCTCCTTCTTCCCCTGGACGGGAAGCTGAGATAGCTCCAAGTGAACGTTTACTGAAGATCTTGACAAACCGCTGCTGCTTCAAGTGGAAGAGACAGTCTAAGACCAGTGAAACTGGAGCACACAGGGGAGGTACCCCACACTTCTGCCCAGAGCAAGATATGTCTCCACTGAACGCAGTAGTTCACCCTGGTGGAAGGGCTGCTATTCCCAGGGCCATCCCTGGGGGGGGCGAACGGGGTGATTGCCGGTCAGCCCGCCACATTCCCCTCCAGAATGGGGGCGGGGCCCTGCTTTGCCCAATTGGCCCTGGCTACTACAAAAGAGGACCTCCCTGACCTGCTTCCAGCAGATCAGCCCCTTGTGTTCAACCACGGATGGTCCACGCCATGAGGACCGGGTGCCACTGATCTTGAGTGAGCAAGTCTGGAAGGAGACGCAGAGAGATCGAAGGCTCGGTGGAAAGCTCGAGAAGAGTTATGAACCAGTGCCGATAGGGCCAGGCTGGGGCTATCAGGATTAGCGCTGCCCCATCCCACTTGATTTTCATCAACACTCTGTGAACCAATGGGGTTGCTGGGTAAGCATAAAATAGCTGACCCACCCCCTGGATCAGGAAGGCGTTTGCTATGGATCCTGGGCCTTATCCTTGGTAAAGGAGCAGAGCGTCCTACACGTTCTGCTGGACTCTGGTGCAAAGAGGTCCACCTGCGGAGTGCCCCACCTCCAGAACATATGGGACAGCACATCCTGGCGAGTGGACCACCCATGGGTGAGAAAGGACTCGCTGAGGCTGTCTGCCAATGTGTTTTGCCGTCCCAGGAGGTATGATGCCACCAGCTGAACTGATCATGCAATGCTGAAATCCCACAGACTGAGGACTTCCTTGCACGGGGAAGCTCTCTCCTGTTTGCTGATATAAAACATGGCTGTTGTGTTATCTGCTCTCACTGACACCACCCTGCCCTCCAGATGACATCGGAAGACTTGGCATGCTACGCTCACCACCCTGAACTCTTTCACATCTATGGCTGGTGCGCCGTCTGCAAATGCACCTTCAAACATGCCTTTTCAGGCCTGACTCCTGGTGAAATTGGCCCTGGTTCTGGCTGGAGGGGTGATAATTCCTCCTCCCATTCGGCTTCGCCTGCAGTTAAAGTCCTGCTTCGGTTGTTAAAAGCAAGGCAGCGATTGAGGGTTTTAGGACAGCCCTTGAATCTCTCAGGCACTTTAGTTTTGAGTCTGTTTGAGAGGAGAATAGATCCAGGCCCTCAAATGGGAGGTCTTCAATAGTCATTTGGACCTCCTGGAGAAGCCCTGATTCCTGCAACCATGAGCACCTCCTCATAGTCACCCCTGAGGACGTGGAGCGAGCAGCAGCGTCCACAGCATTCCAGGGCTAATCACAGCATTGTTCTGGAAACCACTTTGGCCTACTTCACCGTGGCTACAAATTCCGTCCTTGACTGCTGATCTACTGAGTCCTGGAATCTGTCCACTGACGACCAGGAATTGAATGTGTGCCGACTTAGATTGCCTGTTGATTCAGGATCCTCCAGTGGAGTACACTTTCCATACGAAGATTCCCAATGTTTGTGCATCCTTGGCCTTTGGCATAGGGCCTTGCTGCACCTTTTCGTTCGCAGCAGCTACCGCCGAGGAGCCCAGGGCAGGGTGCGTATACAAGTGTTCGTATATTTCCAGGGATCTGGAAGAACAGCACAAGCCGCTAGTCAAGGAAACAGGTTGAAAGGTCACTAGCGCCTGGAACTGTCCAGGCAGCTTCTGTCCAACGGGTCTCCAGCCCCAGCAGCTCCATTATCCCAGAGTGACTCAGTCTGCTTCAGCAGCCAGTGCATCCGTCTGCACGCTCCCATGTGCCATGCTGCCCGAGCCTGACTCGCTTACTCTGAAAGGTAAGGAGCTGCTCCTGCTGCCTGCTCCTCCGGGCTGGTTCCTCCATTCGACTTCCAAGGCTTAACGCGGGCAGATTCCA
The DNA here is from genome assembly GCA_007922175.1 of Pelusios castaneus. Lineage (NCBI taxonomy): Eukaryota > Metazoa > Chordata > Testudines > Pelomedusidae > Pelusios > Pelusios castaneus. Next base: position 568,896 of record ML686091.1, read on the forward strand.
CAGCCAGCGTGAACAAGGGCGAGAGGAATACTGAGGAGGAGCCGTATCAAGGCACCTGTCCCAGCACAGCTCTGAGAGGGGAGAGGTGTGTTAACACATGTACCTGACCAGGCTGAGCTCTAGGCAGGGGTGTCATCTGATCTGGACCCGCTGTCCAAACTTTGGAAACGTAACCAATGCCATGTGCTCTGGCCAAGTCTCCAGACCGCCTGAAATATAACTCAGAGCACAGCAAACTAGTCCCCGCATCTCAATGGCGTGTTAACGCTCCTCCCCAGTGAGGACCATTTCAATAGTGACTTTCTAAGATGTACTTTCTAAGATGAGCCCTGGAGTCAACAAGCCAGAGGAAAAGAACAGAGCTGGGAGGCCATCTGAGCCCCACCCCAGAGCCAAAACCTCCTCTGAGCTCAGCTACTTATGGGAAGAAATTGGATACAATTGATATTACTGAAACCTGCCCAACTGGAATATTAAACCACGGTTATCATCCAGTAAGGAGGGACAGAAGAGGTAAAGGAGCTGGAGGGGGTTTCAAACTACCATTCAAGACACCACTACCTGGTTTAGGGTTATCAGTAACTCAGAATGCAGATTCTGGATCAATGTGCTAAGTAACAGAGCCCAAGAGGGGTACTCGTGCGGGTCTGTTACAGACCACCAGCTCAAACCAGAAAACCGGATGAGCTGTAATCTGTAGAAAGAAAACCTGTATTTTGTAGGGACAACAATGCGGGAGACATCTGCTGGAGGTTTCAAAAATGACAGATGCTCATTTTCTGACACAAAGTATTGCAGCTAATGTACAATAATTAACAGACGTTCTCCGCAGACTGTGCAGATCTTCCAAGTCTGATCACGGTGTACCACGGCCTCCTCATGGACAATGGGACTCCGGATACCCTGCCTTCCACAAGCTGCTAGATGCCGTGGCTGAGCCCCTCCCATGTTCTGCTGGGCTCCAATTAGGTCCTTCTACATTCAGAGAGACTAAGGCCAGGAGGGGCTATTGGCCCATCCAGTCTGACCTCTTGCACAACAAAGGCCAGAAACCTCCACCCAACCACACTGTGTTGAGCCCGAAAGCTTTTGACTGAAGTACAGCGTGTGTCTAAGTAAAGTGTGCATTTCAGAAAGGCCTCCTGAGACATCAAGGGATGGCGAATCCCCACTTCTCTTTGCAGTCTGTTCCAGTGTCCTACCCCCCAACTGTGAAACACTTGAACGTTACTTCTACACTGGAATGTGTCAGACTTGAGCCATTTGTTCTTCTTCTGCCGTTCTCAGCCAGACTGAGGAAAGGGCTCTTTAGTACCCATGGTGGTAATGACACCCTGTAATCAGGTCATCTCTCAATCTTTTGGACAGCTAAATGGAATGAGCTCTTTAAGTCTCTCACTGTCAGGCATTTTCTCCACTCAAATCATTTTTGTGGCTCTTTTTAGCATGTTCTTCAGTTTTCCAACTTCCTTTTAAAAACATGGACCCCAGAACTGTCACTCCAGAACACAGAAGGAGGCGGCTCCCTGCCCTGCTGACCTAAAAGGCAGGAAAAGATTCCCAGAGTATGAGCTTTGCATTTCCCCAGTCCTTGGCTCCGCCAGCTGGGAGAAGAGACAGAGGCAAGGGGGCCGTAAGCAATATACAGGGGCTTTTCTAACTGCCTTTGTCTACCTGTTGCACCCATGACTGCACTATCTAGCTGCCAGACCACATCAACTGGCCTAGATCATGTCTCAAAACCTCACATCCAGGGAAGAGACTGAAGAACTATGCAGGAACATCCATATGAGATGACCCAGACACCATGAACGGAGCTAGCTCAGCTCCACTGACGCAGGGGCTGGTCCTTGACTCTGGCTGGGGTCCAAGTCAAAGGCCCAGAAAGTATGTTGTTCCTCTCCCCGAAGAGTGACAGACATTGTGCATGGGGGAGGGAACGCCTGGCCACTGAGCAGGAGCAGTCTCTGAAGAACACGGCTCAATTCACAGCTTTCCAAACCATTCCCTTGTCTGGAGATTGAGACACACTCACCACCCACTTACTCTGCAGATAGAAAACTCTCTCCTCTAAAAGCAGGAGTCATGGCTGCAGCCCCAACAGCAAGAGTGGAAGAGAGGGGGTGGCATAAACCTGCGACTGGGAACAGAAAGCGCCTGGGTCTGCTAAACCCCCCAAGCCATCACAGCCATCACGGCCAAAAAGTTGCAGAGGAGAAAAACTGGAAGACAGGAGCTGCCAACCCTCCGGGGAAATCGCACCCATTTTACTACATCAGAAGAGTGTCAGATACCCATGCCAGCAGCATCCGCTGCCTCCTCCAGCCCAGCAGGGAGCTGAGGCTGCTCCCAGCCCTGTCTGTCACTCAGCTGAAGCCCCACTGTGGATTACAGGGCCATGCTCAGATGAGGGGAGCTGGGGAAGGGCGCACAGCCCTAGGCAATGGAACTGTGGACATGGACGACACAGACAATTGCCACACAGAAAGCAGGCCTGAGACAACAGTGGGAAAACCAGCTCCATGGATCTCTCCTCTAATGGTCACTGCATTCCATTGCCTCCCTTTATCACCACGTGCAAACTCTGGCCTTCTTGGGAATCAACTCAAGACCAGCACACCGCTGCCTCGAGGACAGGAGGAGGGCTGCCGGGACTGTGCAGGGCTCTACACCTACAATGCAGCAGTCACTCCAGTGATTCAGTGAAGACACCACAACACCAAAGCGAGGGCTTCTCCCAGCAGTGCGGGTCCCTCGCTGCAATGAGCGCGGCCTGTGTCGATGCAGCAGGACCTGCGCCCCAAGCACCCCAGCTCCAGCACCAGATCCCTAAACAGTTGCGCTACCCATACACCCCAGTCTGGGCAACGTACCCCCGTGCCAAATAATGTCGCCTGTCGCCCTTCTGCTTGGGAGGGCCGTTCCGAACGTAGCTCCACCTCTGCCTGAGTCTGCATGCAGGCAGCTCCAGGGCTGCTGACCGCCCAGAGGGAACACCAAGATTGCTCATTTTCCTGCCACTCTTCTGAATCTGGACCACAGCAGCAAAACTCAGAGGAGTTCTGTGCCCTCCAAGCGACTGCCGGGGAAGCTCCAAGCAGCAGAGCGTTAAGGAGCCATGCAGAAGGACTCAAAATGCAGGCTGAGGAGCAGAGACTTTTTCTTCCTTTTCTCTCACCCAGCAGCCTGAGTGGGGGAAGGGAATACGCTAGCCAGAGACAAAGGATGGACCCCCAAACAGGCAATGCCTCCTCCTGCTCCATTCCCAGCCTCTGTCGCCCTTGGAATTTACTGGCATACTCGGAAACTTTTCAAGCCTGTGCCCCCACAGACCATGCTTGGCCCCAGCTCTGCTGCTGGGGGGGACAAGAACACCTGCTCTTCCCCAGGCCTGCTCCGAGCAGGAGAAAGGGGGCATTAAACCACATCAGTTCATCTTTCTTTGACTCTCCTCCTAGAACATAGTGTGGACGTGGCTTAACATCTTTACTCTAGGCTGGCTGGTCTTGCTGGCGGACTCCCTCAAGGGTCAACCTTGACTGGCTGACTTGGATTTTCAGAGACACGCGGGTGGGGTAATATCCGTTACTGGTCCACCTGCAGCTGGTGAGAAACAAAAATGCCTTTTTCCTAGTCTAGATGAGAGAGATTCAAAGTGTCACCCAGAGACCCAAACGGCAGATGATGGACGTGCTCTGCCAAGTGCTCCAGGAAACGTCCTGAAAGAGATGACAAGAGCAGCTATTTACAATGCCGCTCACAAATCAACCTAATCACAATTTCTGCCTTAACTAGCCCTCGCCAGACGGGACAGTGACAAGTCCCTCCCCTGCCCACTACCCCTCATGGGGACGCTCCAGCCTGCGTGAGCCAGCCACAGTGGGGGCCCAGCGCTAAATCCAGATGCAACTTTCCTGCTTTCCCCCCCCAGTTCCCATTTTGACCAGGCCTAGACGGTCGCCCATCATCTCGGCTTCCTCTTCGACTCAGCCACTTATAGACACGCACATCTAGGCCGGATCTAAACCTTGCCATTTCTTCCTGCACAAGAGCTCCATGACTGCACCTGTTCCCTCTGCCCGCCCAACTAAAACTGTTGTCCAAGACCTATCGAGCCACCGAGCTATAACAATCTCCTCTTCCCTGTAATCTCATCCCACACAATTCCGTGCAAAATATGGCTGCTGAAATCATCTCCCCGCCCCCTTCTTCTAGCTCCCCTGTCCACCGCAAACACAAATGTCTTACCCTGCTTTTCCAAGGCCTTCACCATTCAGCCCTGCACCACTACCCAAATGCTGATCTTACTGGTGGCCGTCTCTCGGTTCCCCATCAGTGGTCTGGTTGTCCTCTTCCACGCTGCCCCGTACAATGGGAAACAAGCCCGCCGAACGTGTAAAACTGCCCTCCCAAATCTCAGCCCCCCATAACGCCCAGGGAGCCTCTAACCTGACAAGAGTTGGTGGGACACGTGGTGATCCAAATTGCACACATCCTGCCCTACATGTTACCAAGTCCAGCACTCACCCCAACCCACCTGTCTGTCTCAGCCACCTGGGAGTCCTCGTCTTTCAGAGATGGTCATTTAGTGTGTGTCTGCACTGACCCAGGCACCTGACTGAGGCCACAAGAGAAACACTTTATACAAAGAACAGAATTGCCCAAGCACACGCCGGCCCCAGCACACAGCCCAGCCCGTCTCTCCTGCCCTTCCCCAGGACTGCCACAGGTACCTGCCCCTTTCACCAGAACGTCCCAGCACCCACCTCTCTCCCCACCCGGCTTTTTCTGGTCACGCCCCTGAAGACAGAGGTCAGTTCTGCATGGTGCTAGGCATCTCCAGCTCCAGCAGGTTTCAATGGAAGGCAGCGACCCACAGAACCAAAAGATCCTTCTCTGCTAAGACATACGATGCCCCAAGAGAAGTGACCCCAGAGCTGGCGTGTGCCAGGGTGAATCAGCTGCTGAAGCCGTTGCTTTAGGCTCTCCCTGCACTGTCCCAGCATATAGGGCTAAGAGCTCAGCTCCTGCCACGGCGACCGGGGGTGGCAAAGGAGTGACAAACACAAATTGCTAAGGATTTCCCCGCTCTGAAAGTCACAACTCCATCATTTACTGTTTCCTGGACCCAAGTAAAGCTCCTTCCACTCAACCCCCCACCCCCACCCCGTGTATGCCACTCCAAAGCCCTGGGAATTGACAGGCACACAAATGGGACAGTCCTGCCACGGTCATGGGATTAGCAGGAAAGAAGCTGGCTAAGCAGAACTCTGCTTCCCCTAGGGTGTAATTTACTCCAGGCCAATTCAGCTGAGCAAGGATAAGCCAAGGAGTTCAACACACAGCCTGGCTGGACTAGGCTCCCCCAGAGTCAGAAAACTGGGAGGGAATCGCACTCAGATTCAGGCTGATTTCCTTTGCAAGACCCTTCACACAGGGGTAGCCCTTTTCCATATTCTGCTTTGCAAGCCTGAGCCCCAGAAACACACATCCCATTTTTAAAAGACAACAGAGTCCTGTGGCACTTTTAAAGACTAACAGATTTATTCAATAAATAAATCTGTTAGTCTTTAAAAGTGCCACAGGACTCTGTTGTCTTTCTACAATAGACTAACACGGCTCCCCTTTGAAACTTGACTACAGTGTGTAAGTATCTTCATGGGGGGAAATACCAAGTACTAAAGAGCTCTTTAATCCTGTGGAGACAGGCAGAAAAGGAGCCAGTGCCTGGACCCCGACGCCAGACAAATTCCAATTAGAAATAAGGCACAGTTTTTTATCAGTGAAGGTGATTAACTACTGGAACACATACCCAGGGAACTGATGGTTTCTCCAGGTCGCGATGTCTCTAACTCCAGACTGGGTGCCTTCTGAAAGATGCTTTAGCCAAGCAAACACTAATATTGGACTCAATACAGGGGTATAGGTGAGACTTAATGGCCTGTGATACCCAGGAGATCAAACCAGATGCTCCTTCAATCCTTAACCTCTATAAATCCATGGATCAGCTGGAAACAAACCCAAACACTATGGCAGGGAGATCATCTCAACCCAGAGTTCAGAGCTCAGCCGTCCAACAGAAACAGAAGGACTAAGGGCTTGTACACATGGCAGAGTTGTCGCGCGGGAAGGCTCCTTACCGCGTGATAACAATCAAAGCGTCCACACGCAAAGCTTCTTGTTGCGTGGCAACAGCCTCTTGCCACCACCGTGTAAACCACCCAAACGAGGGTGGTAAGGCTGACCACGGAACAGTTGTTCCGTGGTACAGCCTGTGTGGACGCTTGTTGCGCCGTTGACAGCCTGCGGAAATGTCCCAGAGTGCCAGACCGGGCCACGCTGGGACATTGGAGCTGTCAAATATGTCAATTTCACTGCTCTAGCTGAGCAGTGAAATTGACGTATCAAAATGGCCAGGTTCGGCAGCTGAGGGATTGGCCGGCTGGACTGGGGAGGACAGCCGGCTCGGGCCACCCCCCTAGCTCAGCCCTGGGGCAGCTGAACCAGCTGCTCTCGCCGTTCGGGTCAGCCCTGGGGCTGAGCTAGGGGGGTGGTACGAACCGGCTGCTCTCGCCGTTCGGGTCAGCCCTGGGGCTGAGCTAGGGGGGTGGTACGAACCGGCTGCTCTCGCCGTTGCTCCCACCGCCACTCGAAGCCCCGGGGCTGGGCTAGGGGGCTGGCTGTGGGCAGTGCATGGTGGGACAGGTGCCCACCATGCACTGCTCTTGTATCGCAAAGGAGCGTTTACACGGTGAACGCTCCTTTGCGATATAAGCAGAACGTGTGTACACACCACAGCGCTATATTTATAGCGCTTTCCTCGTCCCGCAATAGCTTTTATTGCGGGACAAGTTTGTCGTGTGTACATAGCCCGAGCAGTGCCGTTCCCAGCCAGTCCAGCTGGCTCTGCAGGCTCACTCCAGCCCCGGTGCAAGGCTGAGGAGCTACGCAATGCAGGCGAATGTAACACCTTGACTACAAAGCCATTCGTAAAGAGTAGGTGAGACATCCTGGGGCTTGTGGGAGAGGGTGGGGGGAGAGCACAGAGACACCAGCAAACCCAAAACACTTGCTCATCACAGAATGCCTTGTGACAGAAAGGGCTGGCAGCTCCAAAGCGTCAGAGACAGTGCGAACGGGAGCTCTGCAAACTCCCTTCTCACCTCTAAATGATAACCGTGTTCCCAGGCATGCTGGGGCAATGTACGTCACAAGCTGGAGCACTTCCTGCTATTTCAGTCTTCCCAGGCCTGGAGCTCTGCCCACCCCACTCAACCTGATGCGCAGAAGTGCTAGGTTTCTCCTGCACAGCTCCGGCATCAGGCACATTGTGAGCCACGGTCACACGGGCCAGGCCACTAAGAAGTTCTCTCTCTAGTCCCACCACAAAGACTCTTGCCCAGGTTCTCATGCCTTGAAAACTGCAATCTCCTCCCCTCTGGTTTCCCCGACATCCACATCATCTGCCTCAGTGCACACAAGACACTGCCACTGAACTCAACTTCCTTGCCCTTCATTTTCCCCTCCCCGGCCCCCATGATTGCCTCCAAACCCCTGCATGACTGTCCAGCCCCTCTCTATCTAGCAGCTCCTATTCACACCAGCTTTCCACACACACCCAGTCCCTCCTGAACGCCCAGCTCTGCAAGACCCTTCTTAGCTAGGTCCCCTTGAGAACACGTCCGTATCACACACACTGGAGGGGTGGCAGTGCAGACCTCCACAGTGAAGACGCCTTCTGCATTCTGCATTATAAAAATTCTGACCGTTTTCTTTGTTTGGGGTCTTTTTGAAGAGCTCTAGTGTCTCTTATGGCTTGAGGCAAGACTTTTAAACATGCCTGGGAGACAACCCTGCTGACACAGTTAGGAGCTGCTGCAACTTGCCTCTCATTGTCTGGGGGTCACGCCTTACCACTGCTGTTGGCAACACCCTTGCCATTCCCTAGCATGACAACTCTGAATATCCTTGAACCTTACAGGTGTGACTTCCTGTAGCAGTGAGTTCCACAGTTTAACCACACATTTCAGAAAAACTATTTCCTTTCCTCAGTTTTGAATTTCCCACCATTTAATTTCACAAAGTGTTCCCTTGCACCTGTGTTAAGAAAATAAGGAACTGGATACTCCTGATCTCCCATCTCTCAATCAGCCAATATTTTATAGAATTGTATCGTATCTCCTTTTATTTATCTCGTCTCTAAAGCAACAATCCCATGCTTTTCAGTCGCTCTTCAGAGCAAATTTTCCAAGACCATTCCCACTGCTTCCCTATGGACGCAGGGCCACACACTGTATCTCCCTGAGGCTATGTCACGAGCTATATAAACCCACAAATATTATAAATAAAATGCCCTTTGTATTCTTCATCATCCCGCTTTTTCTGCTTCCTAACATCTTTTCTGAGCAGAGCGTAATGATAGAGGTCACACATGGCATGTCTCATGAGCTGACACAGTTAACTGAGATGCCTGTAATGGGGAGGGATAATTTCAGCTTTCCCCCAGTGGGCATTACTTTTATTTGTCAACACTGAATTTCGTTTTCTGCAGTGTTACCACTGTCAGAGACAGAACACTGGGACAACCGGACCTTGGGTCTGACCCAATCTGGCAATTCTGATGTTCCTGTGACCTCTACGTCTTCAGCTACAGTAGCTGGCAGCAGAAGTCTGTTATCTAAGTGAACCAGCCTCTAATACTCCGAAATTACAGGCTCCCAATCGGCCCCCTTTTGCCAGGAGCAAAGCAAAGGATAAAGACAGATCAGGTTCTGTCAGCTGGGCAGACAGACAGGATCTGGGTCTCCATACCCAGGGATTGTAAGGCCAGGAGACTCCAGCAGGCAGCAACCATCAGCCGATCTCTGCAACGTACGGCTGGGGGAAGACCACAAGTGTAAATGGGTTCCAAAAAGAACCAGGCCCATCAATTGCTAAGAGCCAGGATGATCAGGGACTCGTGCTCTGGGTGTCCCTAAGCCGCTGACTGCAAATGCCGGGACTGGGCAAGAGACGATGGGGTCACTCGATAACTGACCTGACCTGTTCACTCCCGCGGAAGCTTCTGGTGTGGCTACTGTGCAAAAAGAATTGGTCTGCTCTGCATGACCGTTCTTATGTTCACTGAGATCCTCTAGTCTGACCTTCTTCAGAAGCCAGGCCATTCGACACTCCTGAATTATGTCCTCTGGACTAGAGCAGGGCTTCTAGAAAAACGTCCAATCCCAAGTCTATCGCTACAAGGCATGTGTTCAAATTCCTCCCTCATTCTCCGGACTCTTCACGCCTCCTTTCTGACCTGTGAATGCCAGAACGTGACACCGTATTTCAGCAGCGGTGGCACCCATGGGTGCGTTGGAGATCTGGGTTCTAGCCCCCATTCACTGAGCCACTTGTCAAGGGTACAGACGTGGCACCAGCTGGGAGAAGAAGCAAGTCCCATTACGATCTGTCTTTGCTCCAGGGGATTTGGCCTGTGTGGTGCCCCGAGAGGGGGACAGGCAGCTGGAGCCATGTGCAGTGTGAATGGGTCAAACAAGGGCAGCCTGACCCAGCTCTCCTCCATCCCTGAGACACAGATGGACGGCCATGTCAGGGGCCATGCCTTGAGTGGGGGGGTTGGGCGGGTGCCCAGTTCCGCTCTCTCCCCCCATCAGCGGCTCCGGCTACAGTGGGGCCGAGTTTCTTCTCTGGGGTTTCCAGAGCAGCGAACACTGCTAATGTGGTGGCACGAGAACCTGCTCCCCGCTAGGGAATTCCAGAGAAGACTCCAGGCTGCCAGCTCCTGGCCTGACACGGGGCACACAAAATGACGGAGCTCAGGATGGGCCGATGATGCAAGAAACCCCAACATACGGCAATATTCAAGACAGTTCCTTCCTTTAAATGGCACCTCAATGTGGGCGAGGGGACAGGGAGGCAGGGGTCTCTGGGCAGGTCCAGGCACCTCCAAAGGGCCCCCTTCCACAGCCGTGCTACGAAGTGGTAAGGGAGACACCAGCAGATTCCTCAGGCAGAATAAAGGGCCTCTTCGCGGGAAGAGCGCTTACCAACGCCCAGACTCCCACCCACTCCTCGCACTCAGCTTCCTCCACCAGCTAGCCATGGACTCGGTGGCCAAGCTCCCTGCACTCAAGCCCTGCCGTCCCTAAGCCCCATTCCTGCCCTCGGTTTCTCCCAGCCTCTCGGCTGATGTTTCAATGAGCAAGCTCCCAAACCCACTCTCTGCCCAGCCCCTACAGCTTGCAATACAGAAGCCTCCTCATGACCAGCTGCTTGAACACGTGAGGAAGAAACAAGCCAAAACACATTGGGCATCAGCTAGCTGACTGCACCTGTCCAGCAGAAACAGGCCAGGCCGGAGCAGGTCCTAGCCATATGCTGGCGTTTTCAGTCACCCTCTAGGAAACAGCCATTGCCAGCGACCATCTGCTTTCCCCTCCAAGCATGAACATCAGCGGATGCTGCAGACAAACAGTCCCAAACCTGCCCCCTACTAGACACACACGCCCTCAGTGTGGCCGGGCTTTATTCTGTGCCCGCTGGGCAAAGACCAGAGCATGCGCTGCTCTGAACGGCCTGAACATAGATTCATGCGGGAATCCCGGCAAAATCTGCTAGCTCAAAGGAGCTTTTCATTAACCCAGATCCAAACACCCAGGACAATTGTTGCTAATGAGCTGCCTCCCCCGCTCCCTGCATGTGATCTGAGCTTCCAGGGCCCTGCTACCTGACATTGCAGTATTACCAAGCCAGAGAGACATGCTGCAGAACAAATCCAGCCCACTCAGTCCACCCTACCACACCATGACCCTGCGCAGTTCATGGACAGCTCAAATCTCCAGAGCCTTCCAACTTCCCCCTCCACCTCATGCAGAGAACCCGCCACTTCCTCAGTAGAGAGAAGCGACTTCACTTCCATCTCCCAGCCAGCACGTGCCAGCAATCTCTAAAATGAGTGGTAGGCAGAGAGGAGACACGGGGACCCCAGGAAGGCTATCCAAGTCCGTTAAAGGTCTTCCCACAATTACAGAATGATGTAACCAGCCCACTTTGACACCCCAGGCAGAGGAATCAATCCCATCTGCTTGCAGCGGGATTCAATGCTACCAGTACGCTGAATCTGTGTGGGGCAGCTATGGCTGAAGCCAGCAGGAAATCCGCAGCAGGCTCTGTTCTGGGGAAGGACACGCTGTTAACAATGGGATCAGAGGAGGCTCACACAAGGAAGGGTCTGATATGATCTGGAAGGGCACAAGCACCCCACTCTGGCAACAGGCCCTTCCCCCAGCCCTCGGTCCCTGTGCATGGGGTAGTGCCAGAGAAGGACCAGTCCCACTCAGTCAGCCACGTGCCCCGAAAGCTTTCCAGGATCAGATCTCCGCCTCTCACTAATAGACAGCAAGGCTGAAGCACAGGGGCTGTGTGACAGTCAGTAACTGATTACTCAAACTATCTGCAGAGCAATGCAGTCGATACAGCAGCTCTCCAGCATCAGGGGCTCCATTTTCTGCAGCAGCGCGGCCCCGGCAGCAGATCTCTCATCCCCAGGGGAAGCTGAGTGGGGGGCGGAGGCAACTCTTAGAGGAAGGATCTGATCCCACTTCTATACGGTACTTTGATCATTTCTAATCAGACACTGCAAACACAATGGAACCAGTCACAGAGGATGAAGCTGACAAGACTCCTTCCAAAGGAGACGCAGCAATTCCGACACACAAAATGAAGGCAGCAAGACCTTCTCCTGCACCTCGAGTCCTGGCAACAGCGGAACTAGCGACCTCCGGAGCACTGAGCCAGTCAGACAGGGACACGACAAGGGTCTCCCTAGAGAGGCCGAAGCGTGACACCTCCGACCAAGGAGGAAATGCAGACAGCCCAAGGCAGAAACCATCAGTGGGTGTGAAGCCCTCTCACTCAGCGATCAGCTGAGATCAATGGGACTAACCAATGTTGACAGCAGACTACGGCCAACTTCTCTGGAGAGTAAAGGCAAGTCAGTGCAAAGGCCAAAGGAAGCCAGCACCCGACTGCTCCAGCTCTGGTCGGGAAGACCGGCACCAGACCTCTTCCAAGGAGACCCCTCAGGAACAAGCAGACTGAGCAGCCGTACTACGCTCCATGGCTCATCCCTGCTGACCAGCTCTCATGGCTTGCGCTACGCAACTCTGGTCCCATCCAAAATGACGTGGTCCAATCCCCATACTCTGTCCCAGATAGGCTCCCGAATTCCCCCCACACACTCTCGGTCCAACTTGTGCTGCTCCTCGGCAAAGCAGACGGGACCCACCGTACCAAGGTGCCTTCCCTGAGATTCCCCCACCATCTCCCCCTTGCAGTTCAGCCTCAGAGAGGCCAGCATAGCACAGGGAGGCACTTTCACACCCACACCACGCGCGGCCCAGCCACTCCAGTTCCAGCTGCAGGCAGATGTTCCCAGCTCAGACCCTGAGCTGGTTCTCCAGCCCGTGCCTAGGGCCTCTCCGGGCAGGGCACTGTCCCCTCGGTCATGCTCCCCTCTTTGGTCCTCCTCCAAGACAAAGGAGCTGGGAGCAGACTGGACTGGCCTCTCCCTGCCTCAGGTTCTGGGTCAGCCCACAGCCGGCTCTTTGCCCCCCGGCTGGTCCAGCCTGTGCTCACCTGGGGCAAACTCTGCCCTGGCTCTGTGCCCCCCAGCCGAGTTTGCCCCATCCTGACCCTGGGGGAAAGGGCTGGCGTTGGCTCCACGCCCCAGCCGGTTCGGCCGCACTCCCCCTCAGGTGGGCCCAGCCTGGTTCGGTTCGGCCCAGCCCTGCCCTGCCCGGTTCAGCTCGGCTTGGCTGCACTCCCCCTCGGTCAGGCCTAGTTCGGTTCAGCTTGGCCCGGCCCAGCCATACTCCCCCTCGGACGGGCCAGCCCAGCCCGGTTCGGCTTGACTGCATTCCCCCACGGTCGGGCCCAGCCCAACCCGGTCTGGCTCAGCCACACTCCCCCATGGTTGGGCCCGGCCCGGTTCGGTTTGGCCGCACCCCCCGTCCGTCGGGCCTGACCCGGCCCAGTTCGGCTCGGCTCGCCCGCACTCCCCCATGGTCGGGCCCGGCCCAGCCCGGTTCGGCTCGGCCACACTCCCCCTTCGTCGGGCCCGGTTCGGTTCGGCTCAGCCCGGCCCGGCCGCACTCCCCCCTCCGTCGGGCCTGACCCGGCCCGGTTCAGCACAGCTCGCCCGCACTCCCCCATGGTCGGGCCCGGCCCGGCCGCACTCCCCCTCCGTCGGGCCCGGTTCGGTTCG
>ML686091.1:586691-627587 GCA_007922175.1 Pelusios castaneus
ATCTCCCATCAGCGGGCAGCCTCTGGTTCCCGGCCAGGGCCATCTCCTACCTGGCGGTTGGCCTCTGGTTCCTGGCCAGGGCCGGGGTTGGCTCCCAGCTGATGGTTGGCCTCTTGTTCCCGGCTGGGGCCAGTTCCCATTCCCCAGGGGGCAACTGTGGTCCATAGGGGGCAGAGCGGCCTGGTCCAGCCACCACGCTCACCTTCAGCATGGGGGTGATGGGGGCCCTGCCTAGGCTATTGGCCGTGGGCCCCGCTCCCCCCAAGGGACAGCCCTGCCCACCACTGCTTCATTCATGAGGGAGGAAGATGATTCTCCCTGAGTCTCCCCCGGGTCCTGTTGGACTATTGTCTCTAGGCCGTTGGTGGCCCCCTCATGGCCCCTTGTAGGTTCTTTGGGGTCCCTCTGAATCAAGGTCTGAGCCAGCCGCCAAGTCCAGGGGGTACTGGCGGTTTGAGACGGCTGAGGTTTGGGGCCTGTTGAGGAGTCTGGAGTGGCCTGTCAATGACCCGTGGGCCTGTAGGGATATGCGGGTCATTTTGCTGTTTGTATAACTTGTGTCAATCCTTGGTTTATTAACTTCCTTTAGTCTTAATTGGTTTATTAGTTTTATTAACTTTCTCTCACCTTAATTGGTTTATTGGTTTCATTCATAAGTTGTGTCAATCCTTGTATAACCTTAATTGGTTCATGATGATTGACATTTGTCATGGGTCCCTATTTGCAACATTGTTTCATTAGTTTATAATGATTGACATTTGTAATGTCTTATATTGTTAATAGGACTGTGGACCTTGTGCTTGGGGCTCGAACTGCTGATGCTGGGGTTCGCTTGGTTGGGAGGTGGAGGTTTGTCCCCTCTGAGCCACTCTTTCCCAGCTTGCATTGCTGGGTAAATCTCTGCCTATGTACCCTCAGGCAATAGATATGACACCCCTTTTATCCAGTCTCTGCAGCATCTAAAGAAAAGTATCACATTTGAAGTAATGTAAAACTCCATTTTGAAAATGTAAAACTCCATCTTTGACCAATGTACCCATCTTGTGTGACACTATTTCTAGAGTGAATAGCTCACATTGTCTGAGCAAGGTGTGGATGGAGGGTGTATGTATGTGTGAACCAGTCCCAAACTGCCAGCTTGTCCTGATGAATGCGAAGTCCATTCCAGCGGCTGAAGAATGTGAACACAGCCCCAAAAACAAAAGGATCCACCCCAGAGACAAAAGGATAAAGTTAATCAAGCTATCAAGAAACGAGCTGTGAGTCACGTACACAACTGCCTGGTGACCAACGGACACACAGAGCCCCTGAAGCAGCGTGACCTATAAAGACTGGGTGAGACTCCAAAGTTTTGGGGGGACACAGTTCTGAATACCACCGGAGAGAAGGAGCGTCGGTGCGCCCCGACAGACCCCGCTCTTCCTCGTGTTCAGCTTCCCTGGCCAGGTAGCTGCCACGAGCAACGATCTCCAGCAACGGACTAAAGCCACAATCAGGACTGGTAACTGTATGAACTGCAGAATATCTCTGGTGTGTTTGGGCGCGTGGATAAATGTGTGTGTGTGTGGGTATAAGTTAGTTGATAATTTTGTTCTCTTCTATAATAAACACGGCGTGTTGCCTTTTCCCCTTTAAAAGATCTTGGGCACTTTTTTTGGTATAACATGCCCAGGGTGTCCAGAAGGGCCATTGGGACGCCTGCCCCTGTGGCCAAGATAGGTGCGGGAGTGGGTATCTGTCCCGTCTGGCTACTTTGTCTCTAGGTCAGGGAGCCGCCTACTGAACCCAAGGAGAAGTGGCTGTGCGGAGACCATGAGGGTCCAGTGCGGGGGGAACAGTGCCGTTGACTGCTCCGTGCTGTTCCTACGATAGACAGGCCCGTCGGCCTGGGGTGCCAAGGAGAGCCCAGGGAGCAGTGCAGTGGGGCTTCCGCAGCAGCGACCACCACCGGTGCTACTGGGGCGCAGTGCCACACTGCTGAAGAGCTGATTGCAGCTGACGCGGTGGGTCTAATGCCCCAGTGCGGTGAGCATGACCTGCTCAGCGGTGCCGGAGATCGGTGCCGGGGAGATTGAGTCTTGATCAAAGTCGGTTTGTCTCTAGATTGCAACAAAACTGGGCCAGAGAACAGAAACTTATCACCACATCATCACAAAGCCTGGGCCCAAGGTAACACTAAGAACGTACAGAGGCAAAACGAGAGGAAATCAAGGCTGAGATAAAGAAAACGTTAGAACTGGGAGTCGTAGAAGAATCCCACCACCAGTGGTCCAGCCCAGTTGTGCTGGTACCTAAACCCAATGGCACCACAGGTTCTGTAATGATTTTCGCCGACTGAATGAAGTTTCCAAATTCGATGCGTACCCTATAACAAACATCGACGAGTTAGTTGACTGACTGGGCAAGGCTCAATTCCTGACCACACTGGATTTGACTGGCAAATTCCCCTGGCCAAGGAAGCAAAAGAAAAGTCTGCCTTCTCCACGCCTGAGGGTCTATTCCAATACACGGTTCTCCCTTTTGGACTTCATGGCACCTTTCAGCAGCGTATGGACACGTTGTTGCCCCACCATGCCAGCTATGTGGCTGCGTTCCTGGATGAAACCCACCTGGAGACGGTGGAAGCAGTACTAAATGCCCTGAGTCAGGCAGACCTCCCAGCGAATCCAGCTAAGTGTGCCATAGGTCTTTCGGAAGCTAAATACCTTGGATACATCATAGGAAGAGGTGTTGTGAAGCCCCAAGGGAATAAGCTGGAGGCCATCCAAAATTGGCCCTGAACCCACCAAACCAGAAGAAACAGGTCTGAACATTCCTTGGCGTAGTGGGGTATTTCCGGCGCTTCATACCCCACTTTGCCACCAGAACAAGTCCTCTGACAGACCTGGTAAAGGCCCGGGGTCCTGAAATGGTGAAATGGACGGAAAAGGCAGAGAAAAGCTTCACAGACCTGCGGACATCCCTCTGCAGTAACCCCGTCCTTGTGGTCCCAGGCTTCACAAAAGAATTTATATTCCAGACGGACGCATGTGAGGTGGGATTGGGGGTGGTTGTATCACAGACGCTGGCAGAAGAGGAACACCCAGTGCTGTACCTCAGCAGGAAGCTCCTTCCGAGGGGGCAGAAATATGCAGTGGTGGAGAAGGGATGCCTTGCTGTCGAGTGGGCCATGGAAACTCTCAGATATTATCTGCTGTGATGACGATTTACCCTTGGGACTGATCATGCTCCCTCCAGTGGATGCAGAGGAACAAAGAGAAAAATGCAAGAGTGACCAGATGGTTCTCGTCTCTCCAACCATTCCAATTTAAAATCCAGCACAGGGCCAGGAGCCACCACGGCACTGCCAGTGGCCTGTCACGTGTACGCTGTTTAGCGACCCAAGTTGCCCAGCCCCGTAGTATTGAGCAAGGGGGAGGGACATGTGACAGGGTCAGACTGAAGGGTTTCCAGAGAGTTCTAGAAAGCCAATATATTAACCCCAGGCTCAGCAAGTCTCTTTTCCCCTTCTAGCTGGGCAGTGGTTACTCCAGATTAATTAGTACACCTGGGGCTAATTAAGGCCCCAGCCAAGACTTGTTAAAAGCCTTCCCTCCATAGACAGGGTGTGGCTGGAGTCAGAGCCATCCCTTGGGGGAGCAGGGCACAGGACCAATTGGCCTAGGGTGGGGCAGGCCAGCCCACTCCACCCCCAGGGACCTGGAGCCGCTCCTGCCAGCCAGGAGCTGGCCCCAGCCCCGGCCAGGGAGCCAATGCCATGGCTGGGAACCTGAGGCCACTGGTGGGAGCCGACCCAGCCAAGGCCATGGCTGGGAATGCAAAGCCGTGGCTGGGAACTGGCCCCGGGCCCAGCTGCAGCCATGGACCAGGTGGCTGGAGAGGAGCCAGGAGTGGGGACGGGGCTGGCTGCCCCAAGGACGGGCTCCGCTCTTCCCTTGGACTGGCTGTTCTGCCCTCGGGGCGGGGTGGACCAGCCCACAGGCAGGGCTCTGCCCTCCCACCCTGCTTCTTGCCTTTGGCAGCAACCTGAAGGCAGTGGGGTAGGGGGAGCAGGCTGCATGGCAGTGGGGGGGGGGCAGCGGTGCAGGCCCTGCAAAACCACGGGGCTCGGGGCGATTGCCCCACTCACCTCCTCCCCACCAAAAGATGGCTGTGGCTGGAGTGTGAGAGTGAGGAGAGCTACAGGAGTGTGTGAGAGGAGGCAAGGTGCGGTTGGAATACAGACAGATCTGGAGAAGGAGCAGAATGCTGGTCAGGAAGAGCCCCATGCGTACAAAGACTGGGGGAAGGAAAAACCCTGCCGAAGGGGGGCAAAGGACCTTTCCCAGGCCGAAGGGAAACAGACACACTGCTAGAGGGAAGTGTGGGACCCACCAAGGTAGAAGAGGGACTTTGTCACAAAGGTCAGATACAGCAAGGTGATGAGAACATTTGTTTTGTCCAGTGCCTAATAAAAGCCAGGCATCAAGAGGTATCTCTTCCTGCCACCTCTTCACAGTCCCCAGGGATCTCACTGGGGAAGAGGGACCTCTGCGGGCTCCTCCTTGCTCACCAGGCAGCTTGGCGTCCCTGAGTGCAATGCGGCAAGCATAGCTAAGGGAAAGTCTCTGGCAAATCTGAGTTTAAGTTATCCTGGAGGCAGAAAAAGATTAGTGAGAGAAAGAAGCTGCACTGATTGCAAGGGTACAGATGGAACTATGACTTATCATGGATAGAGAAGAGCAGAGGGAAGATTACTTAGAAAATGTAATGAAAAGCTACATCATATATCAAACCAAAGTAAGGGAGGAAGGAAGTGGGAGAAGGTGACGGAGGAGCATCCTGTATTTATTGGAATTAAACAAGGGGTAAAAAATACACTCATCCCTGGCACAAAAGAAGCTTTCCTTGGCAAGTGGGGGGAGGGGAGGTTTAAGCCATCTATTTCTTCAGAAAATCAATTTTTACAAAAATAAAGTTTCTAACCCCTTCACTTAGTAAGCACTTGTCTCCTGTGACTGGGATGCTGCAGCGTGTTGGGGTCTGAAAACAGATAGCTCCAAAGACCCGATTGCACAGCATCTGGAAAGAAAAGGGGGGGAAAGCGGCAAGTGAAATTAACAAGACTAGTCAATTTTACACCTGCTACTCAAAAGGTTCAGAACAGAAGCTAAGGGCGTCAAAAATCATGTCAATTTTATACTCTTGGTGGCTGTGAAGCTCTGAGCAGCAGCAGTGACAATCTATGGTGAAGAGTTACAGGGGAGAAACCTAAAGGCATTCATATATTTTTAGAGCCAGAAGAAAGCGTCCGATTATCTAGTGACGGCTGACCTCCTACATAAAAGAGGCCATAGAATTTAATCATGACTAAAGCAAGTCTTCCAGAAAGACATCCAGACTTGACAACTTCAAGAGATGGACAATCTCTCCCTTCTCTTGTTAGTTTGTTTCAATGGTCAGCCACCCTCCCTGTTAAAAATATATGCCTTACTTCTAATTTGAATTGGTCTGGCTTTAATTCCAGTCACTGGTTCTCATTATTAATGCTGAAGAAGAATGGTAAAATAACCAAAGCAAACCAACATCTATTTTGATTTGCTCTTACAGCCTGACCTGATCCTATGTCATACACTTCCCTGCATTTAATTTCCTCCCATTCTGTAAGTTTCCCACCTTCAAAGCATCATGCAATAAATAAATCTGTTAGTCTTTAAAAGTGCCATAGGACTCTGTTTGTTTTTCTGTAATAGACTAACACGGCTCCCCTCTGGAACTCATCTTATCATAGAAGGCCATCAGCTTGGTTAGATGTGACTTGCCTTTGATGAATTCATGCTAACTGTTCCTGATCATCTTCCTCTCTTCCAAGTGCCTCAAAATTGATTCCATGAGGACATGTTTCATGATTTTTCCAGGGATTGAGGTGAGACTGACCCATCTGTAATTCTCCAGATCCTCCTTCCCATATTTGCAGATGGGCACTAGATTTGCCTTTTTCCAATCATCTGGGACTTCCCCCATTCTCTACAAGTTTTCAAAGATAATGACCAATGGCTCTGTAGTCACATCATCCAACTCCCTCAGCACCCTCAGTTGCATTACATCCAGCTCCATAGGCTTTTGCATGTCCAACCTTTCTAAATAATCCTGAACCTGTTCTTTCAGCACTGAGGGCTGCTCACCTCCTTCCCATTCCATTCCAGTCATGCTGGAAGGGCATAAAAAGGGAGGTATACAGGGATCAGTTCTGGGTCCCGGGCTCCAGCCCCTAAAACATCTATGACAATCTGGAGACGGCTGCCCTGCTCAGCCCAGCAGGAGGAACAGGCCCTGGAGCCAGAGGGGTGGGGATCGGTGCTCCCACCCTGCCCCTGGGCCGGCTGGTCTGCTCCCGGGGGCAGGGTGGGACAGAGCCTGCTTGCTCTGCCTGGGGAGCGGGGCCAGGTGGCACGGCCTGTGCTCTGGCCCGGCGTGCAACTCAGGGAGCTGCGTCGGGGCTTGCCGCACCACGCACCAGCCACCACCCTACCTCCCCTGGCAGACTGGTTGGAGTGGGGCCAGGGTGGGGGGAATGCCCCAGCCTTGCCCCTGCAATGGGGAGGCCCAGGCTGGGGGGCCCACTGTGGGGGTGGGGGGACCCACAGCAGGGGACAGCTTGAGGCCCCCGAGGCTGGTTAATCTGGCCCTGCCAGTTCTGTTCAATATATTCATCAGTGATTTAGACGATGGCATAGACAGCACACTAATAAACTTTGCAAATGATACCACGCTGGGAGGAGTTGTGAATGCTTTGGAGAATAGGATTACAATTCAAAATGATTTGGACAAACTGGTGAAATGGTCTGAGGTAAATAGGATTAAATTCAATAAAGACAAGTGCAAAGTACTCCACTTAGGAAAGAAGAATCCATCGCACACGTACACAATGGGCAATGACTGCCTAGGAAGGAGTACTGCGGAAAGGGATCTGGGTGTCAGAGTGGACCACAAGCTAAATATGAGTCAACTGTGTAACACTGCTGCAAGAAAAGCAAACACCATTCTGGGATGTATCAACAGGAGTATTGTAAAAAGACAACAGAGTCCTGTGGCACTTTTAAGACTTGAGAAGTAATTCTTCCACTCTAATCCACATTGATTAGGCCTCAACTGGAACATTCTGTCTAGTTGTGGGCGCCTCATTTCAGGAAAGATGTGGTGAAATGGGAGAAAGTCCAGAGAAGAACAATAAAAATGATTAAAGATCTGGAACACTTGACTTATTAGGGAAGATTGAAAGAGCTGGGTTTGTTTAGTTTGGAAAAGAGGAGACTAGGAGGAGACATAACAGTTTTCAAGTACCTAAAAGGTTGTCAGGAGGAGGAAGGATAAAAATTATTCTCCTTAACTGCTAATGACAGGACAAGAAGCAATGGGCTTAAATTACAGCAAGGGAGGTTTAGGTTGGACAGTAGGAAAAAATTCCTAACTGTCAGGGTGATTAATCACTGGAATAAGTTGCCTCGGGAGGTTGTGGAATCTCCATCATTGGAGGTTTTTAAGAGCTGGTCAGACAAACACCTGTCAGGGATGGCTTAAGAGGCTACTTGATCCTGCCATGAGTGCAGGGGACTGGACTCAATGGTCTCTCTTGGTCCCTTCCCGTTCTATGATTCCAAGACTCTGTGCTGCCCAGTGCAATAATCTGGGTGCTGACCTTGTCTGTGAAGACTGAGGCAAAAGAAGCATTCAGTACTTCAGCTTTTTCTTGTTACTAACATATCTGCAGGAACCCTTCTTGTTACCCTTCACGTCCCTTGTTAGCCACAAATCCACTTGTGCTTTGGGCTTCTTCATTTCACTCCTGCATGCTCAAGCAGTATCTTTATATTCCTCTTTAGGCATCTTGCTAGCTGCAACTCCAGTTGTGTGTAACATCATAAATGTGTACAGGTATGAAATATGTCTCCAAATATCTCACATGGCTTGACAAGGGGCAGCCAAACAGAGCTGTGTTTTCACATCCTACAGAAGCATGCATAAAAGAACAATGCAGCTTAAGGACATGGCTCAGTGAGGGAAAGATCATGACACAAAGAATCAGCTGATTGCTGGGGGAGTCGGGGGGAGCTGAAAAGGGAAAAGAGACACTTTGACGGGATGAAGCTCTTTCCATGGAATCCATCTTCCAAGCAACAGCAAGGACTGAAAACGTACTCACAGGAGGGAAAGAATGGCTAAAAACCATCAGTGGCAAACCGTGTGATTAAGCTGAACTTAGGCTGAAAGAGTGATCTTAGTTTAGAATGCAAGTTTTTCTTTTATTTGATTCTGATAGGTCCTTGGCTGACTTCCTATCTGAATTTGTATTGAGTTGACTTGTATTCACTTAAAATCATATTGTAATCAATAAACTTATGTTTCTTGTATCTGAAACAGTGCATGTTTGAGAGTGTGTAAGGCCTCAATGAGAGCAAAGATGGTGCATATCAATTTCTTCATTAAATTGATGGAGAAAGGTTAATGAGCTTGCAAGGCCCAGTGAGGGCACGCCGAGCCTTGTAAGACAGAAGTTCCAGGATTGATCTGGAACTGGGGGTGTTTGCTGGGAGACCATCCCATAAGTCGCTAGTGAGAGCACTCTTCCCTTGGGGGAGGATCAGATTACACTCAGTAGGCTGTGAATGAGCTGACCCAAGAATGAGGGTTCACACAGCAAGGTGAGGTGAGTCAAGGTCCTGGATTGGAGAATTGGGGGGCACAGCTGCACACCAGTCCAGATTGCAGGAGGGGAACATCACAACAGAATGTCCAATAAGTGCTCAGAATGTGTTAGGGACAACATCTTGTTTCAGAAGGTGTAGGAAATAACTTGTGGGGGCAGCCATTTCAGGCTTCAACGTGGCAGAAAGTTTGGGTGAAAGTAGTCATGAAATTATGGATGTAATGATTCTAAGGAAAGGGAGGAGTGACAGTAGCAAGATAAGGACAACAGACCCCAAAAAAGCATACTTGAACAAATTCAGAGCACTGGTAGATAAGGACGCATGGAAAGAAAGTCAAAGGGAAAATGGAGTTCAAGAGGCTAGCAGTTTCTCAAGGAGACAACAACATTGAAAAGCACAACTGCAAATTATCCCAATGCAAAGGAAAGCTAGGAAGAATAGTAAGTGGCCAATATGGCTCCATGAGGAAATCTTTAATCACCTGAGAATCAAAAAAGAATCCTACAAAAAGTGGAAACATCGACAAATTGCTAAGAATGAATACAGAAGAAAAGCAGAGGTATATAAGGACAAAAATCAGAAAGGCAAAGGCACAAAATGTTCGAATTAGTTAATTCCAACTAACTAATTCGAACTAATTTTAGTTCGTTCGGATTAACTTAATTCGAAGTAGCATAGCCCCACTAGAATGCTAGTTTGAACTAGCCAGGGCCATTCAGGGCACTTGCTTAGTTCGAATTAGTCAGTTGCAGGAAGGTCTATCTGCCGATTAGTTCGAACTAACATGGCCACATTGGATTAGTTCAAACTAATTAGTTCGAATTAACCATTAGTTCGAACTAAGCAATCGAATTTATTAGTTTGAATTAAGGAAGCCCTTAATTCAAACTAATGAAAGCCTAGTGTGGCCAAGGCTTAAGTTAGTTCGAATTAAGCTTCCTTAATTCAAACTACCTTGCAAGTGTAGACATAGCCTCAGAGAGCTAAAAACTGGTGACAGTAAGAAAGCTGAGGTGTTTTGATGCATATTTTACTTAAGTCTTCAATAACAAGGTTAACAATGACCAAATTCTCAACACAATATTAACAACAAGTGGGAAGGAATGAAAGCCAAAATAGGAGAAGAACAAGTTAAAGACTATTCAGATAAATGACATATATTCAAGTCAGTAGGGCTGGATGTAATTCAACTATGGGTACTTGAGGAACTAGCAGAACCATTCACAATTATCTTTGAGAACTCTTGGAGATGAGGTCCCAGAAGACTGGACAAGGACAAATATAGCACCTATCTTTAAAAATGGGAACAAATAGGACCCAAGGAATTATAGACCTGTCAGTCAAACTTTGATACCTGGAAAGATACAGAAACAAATTATTAAACAATCGGTTTATGAGCACTTGTAGAAAACAAAGGTTATAAGGAATAGCCAGCATGTATTTGTCAAGAACAAGCCATGCCCAGCCAGTCTACTTTCTTTCTTTGACAGGATTACTGGGATGATAGATGGGAGGAAATTGTCGATATGATACATCTTGAGTTTAGTAAGGCTGCTGACAAAGTTCCACATGACATTCTCATAAACAAACAAGAGAAATGTGGTCTAACTCTAGATGAAATTATTATGAGGTGAGCGCAGAACTGGTTGAAAGATTGTTTTCAATGAGTTTAGGGTTCACTGTCAAACTAGGGGGCTGTATCTGGTGGGGTCTCACAAGTCCTGGGTCCAGGGCTATTCAATATTTTCATTAATAAACAGGATACATGGTGAGAATTCTTATAAAATGTCATGGAATCATAGTAGATTAGGGTTGGACGGGACCTCAAGAGATATCTAGTTCAACCCCCTGCTCAAAGCAGGACCATCTCCAATGAAATCATCCCAGCCAGGGTTTTGTCAAGCCAGGCCTTAAAAGCTCTAAAGAAGGATAAAGATTCCAACCTCTCCCTAGGTAACCCATTCCAGTGCTTCACCACCCTCCTGGCGAAAAAGCTTTCCTTAATATCCAGCTGAGACCTCATGTACTGCAAATTGAGACTATTGCTCCTTGTTCAGTCATCTGCCCCCACTAAGAACAGCCTAGCTCCATCCTCTATGGAACCCCCATTCAGGTATCAAATCTCCCTCACTCTTCTCTTCTGCAGGATAAACAAACCAGTTCCCTCAGCCTCTTCTTGTGCTCCAGCTCCTTATTCATTTCCGTTGCTCTCCACTGGAGTCTCTCCAATTTGTTCACATCCTTCCTGTAGTGGAGGGCCCGAAACTGGACATAATACTCCAAATGTGGCCTCACCAGTGAAATAGAGGGGAATAATCACTTCCCTTGACCTGCTGGTAATATTCCTACTAATGCAGTCCGATAGGTCATTGGCCTTCTTGGCAACAAGGGCCACTGTTGACTCAAATGCATCTTCTTGTCCACTGTAACCTCTAGGTCCTTTTCTGCAGAGCTGCTGCTTAGCCAGTTAGTCCCCAGTCTACAGCAGTGCATGGAATTCTTCCATCCTAAGTGCAGTACTCTGCACTTGTCCTTTTTGAATCTCATCAGATTTCTCTTGGCCCAATCCTCCAATCTTCTAGGCCATTCTGCATCCTAGCCCTAACCTCCAGCGTATCTACCATTCCGTCCAGCTTACAGTCATCTTCAAACTTCCTGAGGGTGCAAACCACCCTGTACTTCAGATCATTAATGAAGATACTGAAAAAAACTGGCCCCAGGACTAATCCCTGGGGCATCCCCCCTGATACCACCTGTCAACTAGGCATCAAGCCATTGATCACCACCTGTTTAGCCCCATGATCTATCTAGCTTTCTATCCACCTTCTAGTCCATTCATCCAACCCATACTTCTGTAACTTCCTGGCGACAATTTGGTGGGACACTGTACCAAAAGCTTTGCTGAAGTCAAGATATATCATGTCCACCACTTTCCTGACACCCACAGCACCATTCACCTCATCACAGGTTGGTCATGTATGACTAGCCATTGGTGAATCCATGCTGACTGTTTCTAATCACCTTTCTCTCCTCCATTTGCAGATGACATTTGTCATTTGTGGATGACACCAAGCTGGGGAGGAGTTGTTAACATTTTCAGGGATAAGATTAGAATTCAGATTGACTGACAAATTTAGACTGAATTGGTCTAAAATAAACAAGATGAAATTCAATAAAGACAAATGTAAAAAAATCAGATGCATAACTACAAAATGGTGAATACGTAGTTAGGTGGTAGTATACCTGAAAAGGATTTGTGGGTTATATGCATCACTTGTTGCATATGTGTCAACAGTGTGATGCAGTTGCCATAAAGGGTAATATCATTCTTTAGTTTATTAATAGGAGACTTGTATATAAGACTCCGGAAACATTTGTCCTACTACTTAGCATGGAGGGGCCTCAGCAGGTGTACTGTGTCCAATTCTGGGTGCCACACTTTAAAAAAGACATGGACAAATTGGAGAAAGTTCAGAAAAGAGCACAAAGAAGATGAGAGTTTTAGAAAACCTGACTTATGAGGAAAGGTTAAAATAACTGAGTGTGTTTTGTCTTGAGAAAAGAAGACTGAAGGGGAAACTTGATAATAGTCTTCAAATCCATTAAGGGCTCTTATCAAGAAGATGGTGATCAGTTGTTCTCCATGTTCACTCAAGGTAGGCCAAGAAGTAATGGGCTTAATCTTCAGCAAGGGATAATGAAGCTCTGGACAAGCTTCCAAGAGAGGTTGTGGAATCCTTATCATTGCAGATTTTTAAGAACATGTTAGACAGGCACCTGTCAAGGATAGTCTAGGTGTACTTTGTCCTGCTTCAGTATAGGGGGCTGCATTAGATGATCTCTTGAGCTCCTTTCCAACACAATATTTTAAGGGCCATGTCTACACTGATGGTGGAAAATTCGGCACCGTCAGATCGATCTTTCCGGATCAACTTAGCAGTCATTAAGACTGGAAATGTTGATTTGGAGATCAACTCAATAAAACCAGTCCCTCAAGTGATGTAGTACTACATCGATAGAAACACATTTCCCATTGGCATAGTGCAGTGAAGATGCTGTGCCAAAGGGGAGTTAGGAAGTTGATGGGAGTTACACAAGCTACTCTGCATTGCTTGTAAAACGAACAGAATCCTCTGGCACTTTTAAAGACTAATAGATTTATTTATCACGTGAGCTTTCATGGGAGAAAATCCCACTTCGTCAGACACTTTGAAGATGAAGTAGGATTTTCTCCCATGAAAGCTCATGCAATAAATAAATCTCTTAGGCTACGTCTACACTGGCAATTTAAGTCAACTTAAATTAAGCCACGTCTACACCAGACTTTCGTTAAGTCAACTTAAGAAATTCCTTAAGTCGACTTAATGAAAGCTTAAGTCGACTTAATAAGAACCACTCATTAGGTTGACTTAAGTCTTAAGTCAGCTCCTTAAGTCGACTTAAGGACGGTGTGGACATTTAAGTCCACTTTGTTAAGTCGACTTAAGGGTGGTTAGTGGACTAAGCAAACTTTGTTAAGTCAACTTAAAGTTGACCTTAGTAAGTTGACTTAACAAAGTCGACCTAACTTTTTCTAGTGTAGGCATAGCCTAAGTCTTTAAAAGTGCCACAGGACTCTGTTTGTTTTTCTGCAATAGACTAACACAGCTCCCCCTTTGGAACTTGACTACATGGAATGCGTTGCTTGTGTAACTCTGGTTGACTGCCACCAAATTTCACCACCTGTGTAGATAGGGCCTAGGAGCCTATGAACAGTCATGTGTGTAACAAGAGTGAGAGCAGTTGCAATAGCTCTACTGAAGGGGGATCCTGTGCCTGTGGAAACTGGCACTCTAGTTAAGGTGCTATACACCTCTGAATCCACTGAGAAAGTCTCTGTTTAAGATTGGCAAGCTTCCAGCGTTAGGGAGAACCTATGTATGCCAATACTCAGAAAGGGCACAGTAGGCCATTTAGTTTGACATCAACCCCAGAAAAAAATGTAAAATCAAATACAGGATTCAATTAATATAATTAAGCATGGGAATATAATTAATGCCAGTTAACATTTATGGAAAGTAGGTCTTGTCAGACACATGTAATTTCATTATTTTAAGAGATTGCAAATCGGGCTGATAAATGTAGCTGTGAATATGTAATACTTCTGGATTTGTGTAAGGCAAGGGACTTAGTACCGCACCACATTCTGATTTTAAAAATGAGCACAATACAGTATCAATAAAGCACACATTAAACGGCCTAAGAATCAGTCAAGTGATCTCAAAACAGATCTCCAAATGCAGTTGTCAATGGAGAAGTGTTATCAAATTGGGGTGCTTATGAGGTTTCACAGAGAAAGGAACTAGACCCGGTGCTATTCAGTGCTTTAATCAATGATCTGAAAGTAAATATAAAATCCTGCTGATAGTATTTACTGGTGACATGCAGCTTGGCAGGGTGGCAAATAAGAATGAAGACAGACAAGGCAGTCACACAGATAGATCTCGATCATATGGTAAGCTGAGCCTATTGATATAAAAGGCATTTTAATACACTCAAATGAAAAGTTACACCTCTAGGGAAGAAGTGCAGGCCACGGCTATAGAGAGGGGAGCTGGATCCCCGAAAGCTCTAAAAAGAATATAGGGGTCAAAAGAGATGAGAGTTCTTAGTGCAATGCTGTGGCAAAAAGAACTTGGATGTATTAAGAAGGGAGCAGTGAGTAAGAACAGGAACAGGGAGGTGACTTGACTTCTTATATATGGGACTGGGGAGACCAATACTGGAATATGGCAACCAGTTCTGGTGTACACATTTTTAAAAGGATGTTGAAAAATTGGCGAGAGTGCAGAAAAGAGGCACAAACAGGGTTCTGGAATAATATGTATAGTGGGGGTCCTGAAAGCCATTGAACCAAAACTCTGCGTATGGTGGAAGCCACTTCTAGACAGCGAGTGCAGCAGCCCTCCCAGCACCCCTGCTTCCAGCATCTGGGGCGCAAAAATGAGGTGAAGGGTGAAAAAAATGCCTGACAGTGAGGAAATTAAAGAGGTCCAACTGTTTAGCTTCTCGTTAACAAGGTCAAGAGATAACTTGATTACAGTGTATAATTACCTTAGCAAACAGAAAATATTGAATTCTAAAGGGCTGTTTAATTCAGCAGTGTAATGCACAGGCAGACCCAGTGACTGAAACCTAAGCCCAGAAAAAATTAAACTAGAAATAGGGCACAAATTTAACAATACGGGTGAGTAATTATTGCAACAAACTACCATGGAAGTGGTGGATTCTCGATCTCTTGATGTCTTCAGGACCTTTACTGTAGGAGGGGGTGGGCGAGGCTCTATGGCCTGCGTTGTGCAGGAGGTCAGACGAGATGATCATATTGGTCCCTTCTGACCTTAGAGTCTATGGGTGTGTCTACACTGGCAACTTAGGTCAACTTAAGGACGCTTAAGTCGACCTACACAAAGCTGCGTCCACCCTGGGCTTTTATTAAGTTGACTTAATAACACCACCTCTGAAGGTTGACTTAAGCCTTACGTCAACTTCTTAAGTCAACTTAAAGCCAGTGTGCACGGGGAATAGCGCTAAGTCGACCTTCGACCTTATTAAGTCCACTTAAAGCCAGTGTGGATGGCTATGTCTACTGTTAAGTCAACTTAACAAGGTCAACTTAAGTCGACTTAAAGTGTAGCCACTTTAAGTAACAGAGTTGACTTAATTTTACAAGTGTAGACATAGCCTATGAGTCTTCAGATGAAGGTGGGATGCCTTTCTGGAAGAGATGCTCTCACTAAAAGTTGCTGTGATCCACACAGGGTTAACTGGGTAAGATTTAATGGCCTGTTGACATGCAGAAGGTCAGTAGATGATCTAACAATTTCTTCTGTGAAGATCTTTCCCCACAAGCTATAAAGATCTCATTTGACTTCCTAATATATTTTTTTATTTTCTAAATTGAAACACAATGCTCTTTTAATATCTAATTTATGTAGATGTATCTCCCTGTGATAGCAATGAGGTTTAGGGAAGAAAACAGAATGGAAAAATATACAGCCTAGGGTGGAAAGCTGATACCACCTTGGACATAAAATTCATAGGGGGGCCTCACTACCATTTTATCTTATGGATTATAGTGTACAGTGGATTGGCTATCAGCTCCCAACTCAATAACTTCTTGAAGAGGTGAAAGCAATCAGTGAAGCCATTTTGAAACACAAGGTGTTCTAGAGATCCTTCCCTGAGTATCTGAAAAGGAGGAGCCATTAGTTTTATAAGTACGTGATTCAAGAGTCGAGATGGATATTCTTTTGAGCAGCAAAGGCATTGACCATTCCTTTTAAAAATCTAGCAGCTGGAGGGTGTGAAAATACCAATCTACCTTTAGCATATTGGCGTCGAGTAGCTATGACTGATAGGCGTGGTTCAAAGCAGCTGCAGAGAGGCCTGTGGCATTTAGACACAGCAAATCGTCTAAAATTGCTGGGATTCCAGCTTGAGAGGGAGTTGAAGTCTCATTAGAGGCCCAAACATTTTTGTCTGTAGCATTTTAATGTAGAGCTCTTTCTTGATGTAAACAGGGTTATTTGGCATCTGTATAGCAGTAGACCCCAAACTCTAGGGGTGTGCCCTAGAATGTTCAGAGGACACGTGGCAGGGCCAGGGGCAGCCTCCATGGGGGGCAGGGAGGGAGCATGCCAGCCCAGATCCAGCCTCAGCCACAGCTCTGCTCTGGCCCCTGCTATGCCTTTGTTCCCTCTCCATCCTCAGGCCTGCTCCACCTCTGACTTTAGCTCATCCCCCCATCCCCAGTTCTGCCCCCAGCTCCGCCATCAGCCCAGGTTTCTCTGCTAAGACCACTGTGTAGCAATGGAGGTGGATCCAGACAGATTCCATTACTGGCCAGAGAGGGTGTGTCAAGAAAAGTTTGGGCACTGTTTCGATAGTCATTAACCAGTGCTAGTCCATGTTGGCTGGTGGAGTATCTTTGAATTTGGATACAGTACCAAACTTTTTGGAAGAGAGCCAGCTCTGAGACAGCCAACTTTCAATGATATTGGCCATCATTGTTTAGGTCTTCTATAGCATCTTGGGGATTAAGAGTAGTAAAGTGAAGATTTACAGGAGTTATGTTCTCCAATCTCAGAAGAACATATCTATTAAGGAATTCCTGTGTCTTCCCACTGTGGTACAATGCAAGGGGCATTTCGTGTTCCCTTCTGATTCAAAGAGGTCTATCTCTGGGCCACCCGCCTGTGGAAGAAATCTTCCTATTATTGACTTTGGAAGTTACATGGAATGTTTCTTTGCCTCTCTGCACAGGGAAACTGCCTGCATATTTTGCTTTTCTGCTAAGAAAAACACTATAGGGTGGATCAGGTGTTTTATGCACCTCCGCCACCACTCTTTCCTTGCTGCCAATCATAGGAGTTCTGAGCATGCTTGTCTTTGTCCCTAGATGTAGTTCACGGCCACATTGTCTATCAAAATCTGCACTAACTTGCAGGTGTTACAGGAATAGAAGAAAGCCCTTGAAGGTCCACATTACTCTACTGAGCTCTAAGACAATATAGAGCTTGGTTTCCCAATTGTTCCACAAGCTATCTACTTCAAGAGGTACTCTAGTAAAGCCTGGGTGCATTGTTTGGAAGAGGCAGCATAAAGGGACTCTTCCTAGAATTCAGTATCCGCTAGGCTAGGGAGGTGGTGGTTAGTTGTGAGACCATTACCAGATACTATGTTCAGTTTTGGTGTCCACACTTCCAAAAAGATTTTGACAACTTTGAAAGGGTTAAGAAAAGAGCTGCAAGAATGGTTTGCAGTCTAGAAAAATCTACCTTGTAATGGGGGGCCAAAGAAACTCAATCTATTTAGCTTACTTAAGAGAAGATTAAGGGGTCTGGTCTGCAGAGCCAACCTTGGAGAAAGAGGGGAAGGAGGAGTTTACCCTAGGTCCTTCATTTGAGAGGTCCCCCAAACCAAACAGCTTTAGAAGTTGGCACAAACCTAAGAGACACTGCAACTCCACAGGCTAGTTCACAATGCCACTCACTAAAATCTGGTCTGGCCATTCCTTTGTCATGGCTGGGGGGTGGTCAGCCAAAACTGAGTGGCTCTGTGACCCCTAAGTACCAGGTTGCAATTCCTGGAGCAGGCAGTGAGGACCAGCCCCATGGGACAGGAGCCACCTGTGATGAAGTCAGAATTTTCTTAATGATTTGCATGAATACTGTTTGTATCTCAGTTTCCCTGTGTATTGCACAAGTTTCTACGGGATGGAATAAGGGGGTGTGATTGTTGCAGAGACCCTACAAGGCAAGGGTGACTGCTCTCTACTTCCCTGGGCCTAGACAATAGCTGGACACTGTGTATGCTGGAAAATGATGGCCACAGCCCATCATCCTCTGCAAGAGCCAGCCAGCTGCAAGGTGGAGCCCAAGTGATCTGTTTGCCTGGGAAAGAGACAAAGGGGTGTGACTGGGGGGGGCTGCTGAAGGCTAGTCGGTCTCCTAGTTTGGGACACAGGGGAGGGCCCAGGGCTCTGGATAATCCCAAGATGGACTTTGTTGAATGTTTCTACTTCCTGTGCTAACAAGATCTGTTCTAGGCTGTGATCTAGACGACTGATAAGCCTTCCTGTTTTCCAAGCTGGCTGAGAGCCACTGCTGACTGGGAAGTTGGGGGCACACACCAACTGGGGTGTGTGTAAGGTTTCCCCAGGAGTCCCACCCAGGTGGACTCACGGCAGGGCGCTCACGGTGTGAACAGAGGTGCCGACTGCTCCAAGGTCAGACTTGGGAGGCACTGACCCCAAGGAAGATTGCCCTAATGGGAGTGGGCCCTAAGGGGAGACACACTAGAAGGGGGTCCTTCAGAGTGGTTCCAGAGCACCAAGCCTGTGCATCTGTGACATCACCGCTGCAGGATGAGTGCGAGACAGGTGTGCTCTCTAGCCACATCACCTCGGGCCTCCTGACATCTGTAATTTTTTTGGGAAGGTGCGGGGCCTCAGTTTCAGATTTTGCTTTGGGCCCTCAAAACCTCTGTGTGGTTTGCAGCTCTCTCTCAAAAGTTTGGAATGATAAGGAACCAGAATAACAAAATTTGCCTGTGAATGCGTGAAACTTAATTAGTCAGAACTGCTCAAATAACTGTGTTCAGATATGGCTTATTTTCCACATTCAGGAAGTTACTAAATCTTGTTTCTTCTTCTTCCACAATATTTTTTAAAAATCCACCCCCTTTTTTCCACCCTAACATCTTACTCTCTTGTTGATGACATCCTCATTATCTTCTGCTTTCACTGCTAAAATCTCTTTCTCTCCAGTCAGGTTATGGTCTTGCTCCCTTCTGGTTTATCCAAAATGGTGCTAACAAAACCTTATTCTTCAGATATAGTTTTGACCATAACACCCCTTGTTTGACTCGATCCACTGGCTTACAATAGTCCAGTTTATCAGGCTTAAGTTACTTGCTTTCAAGACCCTGAATCACCTCCAAACTTTGTATCTCTGGACTTTTCTCATTTTGCATCCCTTCTTACATCCTCGTCTTTTCCAATGACTCCAGCTTAAATTCCTTCTTCCATGCTGTCTGTAACTGGGCTGACTAGCTGCCTCTTTCTGGTCGGCTAAATCCCTTCTGTGAACTTATTTCTGACACATCACCTACAAGAAGTGCATTTAATCTTTTCTAAAAACAGAAGCCAAGTTTAACGGAACCATCAGTATGTGAACCTGCTCACTGAGTCACTATGGGATTGTCTTTCTTGTCCTCTTTCCTCCTTTGTCTGTGTGTGACCCTCATTTGTTGGAGCACATCTGAATGTAGGCTCTGATCCTACAACTGGCTCCATGTTGGGGTTCACTTGCATGGAACCACTTGCAGGACTCAAGCCTTATTGGAAATCCAGAGGACAGGGGCCATGCCTTTAAAAGTTTATCTAATGTTCCGACCATAATCATGTGCCCTAAAGTAACAGCAAGGAGATTTTAAAAAACAAGCCTTGTTTGAATTTCCTATCTTCAGCTACTGAGTTCATTGTGCAAAATTTCTCATCATAACAGCTGAAGAGGAATCATAGAATCACAGGGTTGGAAGGGACCTCACGATGTCATCTCGTCCAACCCCCTGCTAAAAGCAGGACCACTCCCACTAACTCATCCCAGCCAGAGTTTTGTCCAACCAGACTGTAAATATCTCCAAAGACGGAGATTCCACCACCTCCCTACGCAACCCATTCCAATGCTTCACCACCCTCCTCATGGGGAAGTTTTTCCTAATATCCAATAATATATATAATATCTAATAGTTGTCATGGGATAAAAGGGAAGGTCCTTTCATGGATTGAGAACTGGTTAAAAGACAGGGAACAAAGGGTAGGAGTAAATGGTAAATTCTCAGATTGGAAAAGGGTAGCTAGTGGTGTTCCCCAAGGGTCGGTCCTAGGACCAGTCCTATTCAATTTATTCATAAATGATCTGGAGAAAGGGGTAAATAGTGAGGTAGCTAAGTTTGCAGACGATACTAAACTACTCAAGATAGTCAAGACCAAAGCAGATTGTGAAGAACTTCAAAAAGATCTCACAAAACTAAGTGATTGGGCATCCAAATGGCAAATGAAATTTAATGTGGATAAGTGTAAAGTAATGCACATTGGAAAAAATAACCCCAACTATACCTAGAATATGATGGGGGCTAATTTGGCTACAACGAGTCAAGAAAAAGATCTTGGAGTCATTGTGGATAGTTCTCTGAAGATGTCCGTACAGTGTGCGGAGGCGGTCAAAAAAGCAAACAGGATGTTAGGGATCATTAAAAAGGGGATAGAAAATAAGACTGCAAATGTATTATTGCCCTTATATAAATCCATGGTACGCCCACATCTCGAATACTGTGTACAGATGTGGTCTCCTCGTCTCAAAAAAGATATTCTAGCACTAGAAAAGGTTCAGAAAAGGGCAACTAAAATGATTAGGGGTTTGGAGAGTGCCTCGTATGAGGAACGATTGAAAAGGCTGGGCCTCTTCAGCTTGGAAAAGAGGAGACTGAGGGGGGGACATGATAGAAGTATATAAAATTATGACTGATGTGGAAAAAGTGGACAAGGAAAAGTTGTTTAAATACTCCCATAATACAAGAACCAGGGGTCACCAAATGAAACTGATAGGTAGCAGGTTCAAAACAAATAAAAGGAAGTTCTTCTTCACACAACGCACAGTCAACTTGTGGAACTCCTTACCTGAGGAGGTTGTGAAGGCTGGGACTATAACAATATTTAAAAGGGAACTGGATAAGTTCATGGTGGCTAAGTCCATAAATGGCTATTAGCCAGAAAGGGGTTAAGAATAGTGTCCCTAGCCTCTGCTTATCAGAGGATGGAGACGGATGGCAGGAGAGTGATCACTTGATCATTGCCTGTTAGGTTCACTCCCTCTGGGGCACCTGGGCACTGGCCACTGTCGGTAGACAGATACTGGGCTAGATGGACCTCTGGTCTGACCCAGTACGGCCTTTCTTATGTTCTTATGTTAATATTTTTATGCATGCAAAATAGCTTAAAAGCAAAAATAAGGATAGATTGCCAGAGGTGATTTGCATGTAAACATTTAGAGTCAATGGGAAAAATCCTGCTCCTACTGAAATCAGCACCGCACCACTCACTTCATTAGGGCCAGAATTTCACACTAGAGAGGTGTTGGTACTGAGAATCTCTGGAAGTAAGGCTCTTCCTTTACAAGTATCCAGGAAATGTTGTTCTTCTCCAAAACATAGTTTTGTAAAAATGACCCTTTCTCATAGCACAGATCTGCTTTCTGTGGGCTGGGGACATACGGGTTAACTTTAGTGACTACATCAACGTTTGACTATGTTTTAGTGAGTTAGCCCTGCCCAGCTCAACCACTGGAGTTTATTGCTCCTTTGGATCATCAGCAGAAGAGTTACTGAAATGTAGCTGACATCAAGGGCACACCTGTATTACAGGAGATGGGATGGGTCCTGTGTCGCTTCCAACTACTGATGTCCCACTCTCAAAGAAGTCTCAGCTGTTTTTCCTGTGCAACTCCTAAAAGGGTCCAAAGAAAATTACAAATACACCAACAGTTCCTGGCCAGCAAAACCTTTAGGGTGCGTCTACACTTGTAAATGAAGTCGACTTAAGCCTGCTTAATTTACTCTGCGTCTACACTGGAGTTTCCTTAATTCTACTTCAGCAGTTCCTTAAGTCAAATTAAGGAAAAGTTAGTTTGAATTAGTAAAACCTCATTTTACTTCGAACTAATGCTTAATTCGAACTAGTCAATGCGGCCATGTTAGTTCAAACTCCCCGGCACATTGACCTTCCTGTAACTGACTAATTCGAACTAAGCGAGTGCCCTGCATGGCCATGGCTACTTCGACCCAGCATTCTAGCGGGGCCGTGCTAGTTCCAATTAAGTTAATTCGAACTCACTTTGGTACGTGTAGATGTAACCCCCTTGCTTACATAGACATAGCCTCACAGACTACACGTCTTGGAACCTGGGGCCTTGGATGGGGTGAGGTGATTTAGATCTTGTGACTATGGTCTGTCAATTAATTATCTCTTATTTAAATAACTTAGTTGCAGGTAATAATCTGGTTTGACTCTTGACTGTGTCCTCCTGATTTTACTGATTTGTGCTCACTTGGTCTAGAAGCTTTTTCTTTACTTAATTTACTCTGAGCTAAATAAATTAAGTAACATTTACCCCTGGCATGAGTCAGTGGCCCAGTCTCTCCCCTTCTCTATTTCTGCACGAGCATGTCTCGATCTCCCATTCCCTTACCCTCCAAGGTATTTAGGCACTGAGAGGTCTGAAGTCAATGGGCGCTGGGTGCCTAAATACCTCTCAGGATTCGGCCCTAGTCACTAAAGCTAATTGCTTTCAAAAGTGGCCACTAATTTTGAGTGCCTCAGTTTTGGGGACACTTTCAGCTGGTGCCACAGTAACAGCGCTTTGGAATGGCTTTTACTGTAGCTGGAAAAATTCCAAATCAGTTAATACTGGAAACCTGGTGCTGGCTTTTCAGACGTGCTGGTCACCACCTGCCCCCCAACGACGGGAGCAGCCGCTGCTCAGCAGCTCTGACAAGTTAGTTCACCCCAAATCAGCGACCCTGCTTGGGACAGCTCCGCCCCCCAGCATCCCTGTGCCTCGTCTGCTCACAACTGGCAGCAGAGGGGGGCTCTCCCTGCCCCTCCCCCCTCTTCCCTCATCATCCGGGGGGGTCTCCCTCCCTGCCCCCCTCTTCCCTCATCATCCAGGGTGGGGGTCTCCCTCCCCCCCCCCCACTCTCCTCATCCCCCAGGAAGGGGCTTTCCCTGCCCCACCTGTCAGCACCCAGGGTGGGGTGTTTTCTGTCTGCCTGCCCCTGGCTCTCTCAGCTCCTGGGGGTGGAGGTGTCTCTTTCTGAAGAGTCCTTTTTTGCCCTGTTCACCTTTAACATGTCTCTCCTCCTCCATTTGCCGTATCCGTGAAAAACAAACAGGGGTCCTGGGGCACTTTTAAAGACTAACACATTTATTTATTGCATGAGCTTTCCTGGGAGAAAATCCCACTTTGTCAGACGCTTTGAAGCGAAGAGACTTTGACAAAGGGGGATTTTCTCCCAGGAAAGCTCATGCGATAAATAAATGTGTTAGTCTTTAAAAGTGCCCCAGGACTCCTTGTTTGTTTTGCTGAACTAGACGAACGCGGCTCCCCTTGACGTGACCATTCCCCAGGTGCTGAAGCCAGCCAGCTCCCTGCAGGACAGTGAGCACGTCTCATTCCCTGGCAGGGGCCATGCTGTGCCAGCAAGGAAGGCCTCCTCTTGTCCTTATGGGCCCAGGTGCTTCAAGGCGGCCACTTGAGACTTGCTACTGCCGGGTGTGCGAGGAGGTCCTGGAGAGCGAGCTGAAGAGAGTGAGAAGTGAGCAAAGAGCCTGGCCTGGCCTTGGGTCGGGACACACCTCCCTCAGGACCAGCTTGGTGCCCATGGCCAGGGGTGCAGAAGGGTTACAGCAATATGCTAGGACTGGGGTCCACATTCTAGCTCATCGACGCGGATTGAGCAAGTCTCAAATCAAAGCAGGTGTCCCACTGGTTAACAGTATCACTGTGAGACATGGGTACGGCTATTGTCCAAGGCCTTCTCCACACTAAAACTGAGGGTCTTAAATTCTGTGTCTGAGGACTGGTCACCAGCAAAAGTGAAAAGCAGGAGTTCTTTAGACAAGCACTATTTACTTTGCTGGTTGTGCACATGTAAGCTAAGTGCTATCTGATTCACAATGGGTCTCCTCTCCCCACCACTCTGCCCACAGATGCTAATGAAGGGTCATGAAAATGTCACAGGAGGAAGTAAAAGGAAGAAATACAGAGCTGGGGCAAGGGGGTCACCCTGTCTTGAGATTTGCTCTAGTACGTTTGGGGCACAAAGAGTATTCCTTGTCATTCTCCACGTGGGAAGGAAACAGACTTTGCTTCATGGGAAAGGGCCTTTTGGAAGGCTTGGCTGAGAACACTGGAGGGAATTTAGGGTGAAATAAGCTTCGTTAGACAGGAGGGTCACTTGTTCGTTATGTTTAGTCTCTAGAAAGTGTCTTACGGTTTTGTTTGATATGTAACCATTTGTTGCCAATAATCTCATTCCTTGGCCCCTGCATCTTATTCGTTTCCACTCTCAATAGATGAAAACGCTGCGAGTTGTGATCCCAAGCAGGACAGAACAGAGCGGTACGTTCTGTTCCTGTGGGAACAGCTGGCCTGGGTCATTCGGAGAGGGTTCAGTGGATCAGGGCTGGACCCTGCAGGGAACAGCCCCAGGACTCAGGGCTCGGGGTGCCTGTCACACCCATACAGAGAGGGCAGGGCGCCTGCTGTCAGAGGCTGGGGGGCCCAGGAAGCTGATCTTCAGCTGGCCCTGGCAAGATTTCCTCATTCTATGGAAAACAAACAAGGAGTCCTGTAGCACTTTTAAAGACTAATACATTAATTTATCATCACATGAGCTTTCATGGGAGAAAATCCCATTTCGTCAGATGCTTTGAAGATGGGAAACTTACAGGATGGGAGGAAAATAAATGCAGGGAAGGGTAAATCATAGGGTCATATCAGACTGATACAGCAAATCAAAGCAGTTGGGGGTTTTTTTGTGAGGGAGCTGGGGTTAGTTATTTTTATGTGATTTGCTGTCTGTAAGCAAGAAAGGGCCTCCCAGGGCTTGGGGAGTGTGTGGGGTCGTCATCTGTGGGATCATCTTCTGTGGGATCATCATCTGTTAAATGACCCCACACTCTCCCAAGCCCTGGGAGGCCCCTTCTTGTTTACAGACAGCCCCCCAACCTGAAACACATACTTAGCAGCAGCCGGACACCACACAGCAAGAACACTAACTCGGGTACCTATCCCTGCAACAAACCCGTTGCCAACTCTGCTCGCACATCGACTCCAGTGATACCATCACAGGTCCCAACCACATCAGCCACACCATCAGGGGCTCATTCACCTGCACATCCACTAATGTGGTGTATGCCATCACGTGCCAGCGATGCCCCTCTGCCATGTACATCGGCCAAACCGGGCTCTCCTTACGCAAGAGAATAAATGGACACAAATCCGACATAAAAAATGGGAACATCCATAAACCGGTAGGAGAACACTTCAACCTCCCTGGACACTCAGTAGCAGAGTTGAAAGTTGCCATAATCCTGCAAAAAATCTTCAAAAGCAGACTTCAGCGTGAAACTGCAGAGCTGGAGCTCATTCGCAAACTTGATACTATCAGACTGGGTCCGAACAGGGGCTTGGAACGGTTCTCACACTACAAAGAGTGATTGTCCCTGTTCACACATTCTCACCTTCTACTCAGCTGGTGTGAACAGGCCTCTCCTGCCCCATTGAATTGACTGTGTCAGCACTGCCCATTATTATGCTACACCTCCTGGCGTGCGCATATTTACCGCTCTACTCTGGTTTCCATTTCATGCATCTGAGAAAGCAGGTTGGAGCCCACGAAAGCTTGTGCCCGAAGAAATTAGTGAGTCTTTAAGGTGCCCCTGGACTCTTGTTTTTTGATGTATACAGACTAACGCAGCTGCCCCTCTGGCACTTTCCTATTGTGCATCTAAACAATTTCTGTCTCATCCTTTAATTGTTTCAGTCTGTTGCATAACTGAGTGCCTTATTTGAATCAATTAAAGGTGGTGGGATATGATTGGTTAAAGGACTGTTTTGTAGTGTGTTAGGATTGGTGTTTGTAGTATTTTAGTCTAAAATGGTTGGTTATGGTCCAGCTAAGCAGGACCCAAGTTTTAACTAGATACACTGGGGTCCCAAGGGAAGTTCTTTGGACCATAACTCCAGAACACAGCCCACGACGATCAGAGCTGCCAGACCTCAGCCCCCTGCCAACCACACTGTGCAGAAGCTGGAGTCCCCAGATGGTCTAATCCTGACTGGCCCCAGGAGACGTTGTTTGTCTGCCTTCCTGGGATTGGTGAGTGTTGTGTGCGTTATGTTTTGGTAATTGGTAACAAATAAGACTTAAGGACATTACTGTGTGAGGTTCTTGCCCAGTAAAAGATCCTGCAAACCCACAGGGAATTACACCTGGAGCCTTACAGACTGGGAAAGGGAGTACTTCATTAACCAGGTTACATCTGGAGCCCTATGGTTTGGGAATGGGTGACCCTGAACCCTAAGCTGTGACTTCAGTACAGGTAGGAGCCTTCCCCCCTCCTTCCTGGGAGCCCTAGGGATTGGGGAAGAGTGGGGGGTTCCTTAATAGGGTTATGCCTTGAGCCCTATGGATTTGGGTAAAGGTGGGATGCCCTAGTGTGCGGGTAACACTGTGATCCACTCAGCATCTGTGCATAGTTTTCAGAAAGGCTAGAATCAACACGTCTTTCTTCTGCTTGGTAACTTTCCACTCCCCACTTCCCCCAGGGGAGAGTCAGTGTTTTCCCTAGACCTGAGCTCACCCATTGTTCCAACCTGAGTAGGGACAGTGAGCGGTCTCTGGGGATGGCATGCTGGGGCTCCCCTCCTATTGCACCAACAGAGTAGATACAATTGCTGGAGGGTCATTCAGGATACACCAGTTTTTACAGTAACCCTTTCATAACCTCACCCAGAATTCATAAATTGTACAAAGAGCCCCCCAAATAGTGACTTGACCATATTCATAACGTGCAAGCTAAATAAAATCCAGACCAGTAATATAAATACGTGGTGCTTTAGCAGGGTGAGGGCCACAAAGCCGAAAATGGTTATGAGCCAAATCTATTGGGAAGAAGCATTTAATCAGAAAAATGTGAATGTTAATTGGAAATATTTTAAGAACATTTTACTAGATGCCCATAAAGCCTCAATCAAGACTGAAGGCTGTACTGGTTAATAAAACTGACCTGGTTTAGAGGGCAAATGAAGGCAGCTATTAAAATACATATATGAGAAATGGAAGAAAGGGGAAGCATATGGGAACAAAATCAGGTTGGCTAAGACACAAAGACTGCGTCTACACTAGAAAAAGTCGACTTAAAGTGGTTCCCCTCAACGGGGACTCAGTAAGTCTACCTAACTGCCCTTAGGCCGACCTAATAAACCAGTGGTTCTGACTGGGTCGACCGAAGCCTTTCTAAAGTCAACTTAATGAAATTCCAGTGTGGACGGGGGGTAATTTAGGTCGACTTCAGGCTATGTTAGTGTGGACATACCCAAAATGACATGTCTAGCAAGGGACATAAAAAGCAATAGGATGAGACTCTTTAAATATCTAAAGCAAGACTACGGGCTGGTCTACAGTACAGAGATTTGTGGGCAAACGTCAGCTTCTGTCGAGAGAATGATGGAGGTGAACACACAAATGCTCCTCTCGCTGACAGAACGCCCCGGCTAAGCCAATCAGCGAGAGGTGTCAGGCTAATGCTGGGGCAATTAGGGCAATGGAGCCACTGCGTTCCTTACGTGGACTCTGGGCTGTCAAGAGCACCAGGCAGCTAGAGCCGAGCTGCCCCTCGGTTCCCTGGAGAGCTAAGGGGCTGGAGCCCACTGCAGGGTGGGCAGCTGGACCCAGGCTCTCAGCTCCCCACACATACCCTCTTCCATCAGTGGAAGTGCCCCTGGTGA
This sequence comes from Pelusios castaneus, assembly GCA_007922175.1. NCBI lineage: Eukaryota > Metazoa > Chordata > Testudines > Pelomedusidae > Pelusios > Pelusios castaneus. The sequence goes on from ML686091.1 coordinate 614,494, forward strand.
AGAAAGACTCCTACAGGCCAAGGAGGTAGTGTGGAGATCAGCCACCACGCCAGTCAATACATATCTTTGCAGTGTAGATGCTCTTCTTAATGGGGTAGGAGAGTTAATAACTGCCATCAAGAAAACAGATGTGTTTACTTAAGTCTTCACTAAAAAAGTTAATGGTGACCAGATAGTCAACACCATTACTATTAACGAGGAAGGAACGCCAGCCAAAATAGGAAAGAACAGTTTAAGGACTAAGTAAATGACATGTATTCAGCTCAGCAGGGGCCCAATGAAATACATCTGAGGAACTAGCTAAAGTGATGCAGAACCATTTGCAATTCTATTTGAGCCCTCCTGGTGGACTGAACAAGGGCAAATATAGTATTTATCTTTAAAATGGGAACAAAGAACCCAGGGAATTATAAGCCAGTCAAATTCAAAAGGGGGAGCTGTCAGTCTAGTCCTGTGGCACTTTGAAAGACTAACACATGTAGCTTTTGTGGGAGAAAATCCCACTTCGTCAGATGCTTGAAGGTGGGGAATTTACAGAGGGCGAGGGAAACAAATGCAGCGAGTGTAAGTCAGCAGCAGTAATGGCCCTTTTCCCTCAGCCACCCAGCTTCTCCCTGGGCTCCTGGCCAGCCAAGGCCACCTTGCTCTCTCCCTAGCTCTCCCAGGAGGGAGCAGGGCTCACCTGCTGCCTGGGGTTGGAGACTCGGAATCAGACTCGTTGCCTGGCAGGGAAGGGGAGCCGCTGCAGACAAGCAGCTGAGGTCACTCACCATCTGCTGCCCACACAGAATAGATGCAGTAGCCAAGGAAGAGGAAGGAGGCACTGCCAAGGGGTGGGCCCAGCAGATGAGTGAGCAACTCAGCAGTCGGAATGGAATACAAGACTCGCCCAGCCAAAGGCAGTGCTCCTTGTCCAGTCTCACACCCCATCACTCCCTAAACTTTTTTTTTACATGGCCCTGCAGCCCACACTCCTTGTTAGGAATTGAAGCCACCCTGGCCCCTGACTGACAGAGCGCTGGCCCCTACCAGAGCAGGGAGGCGTGAATCATATAGTCCTAGATTGAGGATGAGGGTTGGAAGGAACCTCAGGAGGTCATCTAGTCCAACCCCACTCAAAGCAAGACCAACCCCAACTAAATCACCCCCAGCCAGGACCGACCCCTGGGGCACTCAACTCGATACAGCTACCAACTAGACATCAAGTCCTGGATCACTACCCATTGAGGCCAACTATCCAGCCAGGTTTTTATCCATCTTATGGTTCATTCAGCCAACCTATACTTCTGAAACTTGCTAGCAAGAATAACGTGGGAGACCACATCAGCAGTTTTGATAAAGTCAAGGTATATTATATCCACTGCTTTCCCCACAGCCACAGAGCCAATCATCTCATCATAGAGGGCAGTCAGGTTGGTCAGGTATGACTTGCCTCTGGTGAATCCATGCTGACTGTTCCTGATCACCTTCCTTTCTTCCAAGTGCCCCAAAACGGATTCCTTGAGGACTTGCCCCATAATTTTTCCAGGGACTGAGTTGAGGCTGATTAGTCTGTAGTTTCCAGGATCCTCCCTCTTCCCTTTTTTGAAGAAGGGCACTACATTTGCCTCTTTCCAATCATCTGGCACCTCCCCTGATACTCACGAGTTTTCAAAGTCAATAGCCAATGGCTCTGCAATCACTCAGCCGACTCCTTCACAATCCTCAGGTGCATTGCATCCGGTCCCGTGGATTTGTGCATGTCCAGCTTTTCTAAATAGTCCTGAACCTGTTCTTTCAGCACTGAGGGCTGCTCACCTCCTCCCCATTCTGTGCTGCCCAGGGCAGTAGTCTAGGCGCTGACCTTCTCTGTGAAGACAGAGGCAAAAAATACATTGAGCACTTCAGTTTTTCCACATCATCTGTCACTAGGTTACCTCCCCCATTCAGTATGGAGCCCACAAGTTCCCTGACCTTCTTCTTATTGGTAACATACCTGTAGAAACCTTTCTTGTTGCCCTTCACATCTCTTGCCAGCAACAACTTCATTCAGGCTTTGGTCTTCCCGATTTTCCTCCTGCATGCTCAAGCAGTATCTTTATATTCCTCCCTCAGTATCTGTCCATGCTTCCACTTCTTGTAAGCTTCCTTTTTGTGTTTAAGCTTTACCAACGATTTCTGTTAAGCCAACCTGGTCGTCTGCCATATTTGCTGTTCTTTCTGCCCCTTCAGTAAGGGACGGTTTGTTCCTGCACATTCAGTAAGGTGTTTTTTAAATGTAGCTAAATATCTTGGACTCATAGATTCCAACTCTAAGGTCAGAAGGGACCAATATGATCATCTAGTCTGACCTCCCGCACAACACAGGCCACAGAACCTCCCCCCCACTCCTGTAATGAACCTCTAGCCTAGGACTGAGTTATTAAAGTCCTCACATCATGATCTAAAGACTTTAAAATACAGAGAATCAACCAGAAAGTGAGCAATCTGTTGTCTGCTGATCATTTTAGCAAAAGCATCCAACTATTTTAAAATTGTGAAAAAAGCAAGAATATCATTTTTAGTTAACTATCACACAATGCGTTACTCAATTTTAAGTTTTAACAAAGATTTCCTCAGTAAAACACTGTAAAATGCAGTTTGGCTTAGAAAGCATAGAAGAATGTTACCTTCTTTTTCTGTATGTTTTGAATCCTTTCATCTTCTTGTGGAATGAGGAAATGCAAACATTATTGGCAGCTGACACAGTAGTAATAAAAACCGCAAACCTACTGATCGGTATAGTTACCTACATCCCTCGAGCTTCCATCCTCGACACACCACACGATCCATTGTGTACAGTCAAGCCCTAAGATATAACCGCATTTGCTCTGACCCTTTAGACAGAGACAGACACCTGCAGGATCTCTACCAGGCATTCTTAAAACTACAGTACCCACCCGCAGAAGTGAAGAAACAAATTGACAGAGCCAGACGGGTACCCAGAAGTCAACTACTGCAGGAGAAGCCCATGAAAAACAACAACAGAACGCCACTGGTCACCACCTACAACCCCCAAGCCAGACCTCTTCAACACATCATCAAAAATCTACAGCCTATTTTACAAGATGATCCCTCACTCTCTCAAGCCTTGGGAGACAGACCTCTCCTTGCTTTCAGACAGCCCCCAATCTTAAAAGGATACTTACCAGCAACTACAGATCACAGAACAGAAACACTAAAGCAGGAACACAGCCCTGCAGCAGACCACGCTGCCAACTTTGCCCTCATATCTACACTGATGACACCATCACAAGGCCTAATCATGCCACCTACTCCATCCAGGGTTCGTTCACCTGCTCATCCACCAATGTGATTTATGCCATCATGTGCTGGAAATGCCCCTCTGCCTTATATATTGGACAGACAGGACAGTCTCCGCGCAAAAGAATCAATGGACACAAATCTGACATCAGAAATTGCAACACTGCAAAACCTGTAGGGGAACACTTCAATCTCCCTGCTCACTCCCTTGACGACTTGTTAATAGCTGTGTTGAAACAGATGAATAACAAATCACAGCTTCAAAGAGAGTCTGCAGAACTCGAACTTATATGCAAATTTGACTCAGTTGTCTTGGGGTTAAACAGGGACTATGGATTTTTCTCGCATTACATCAAGTGATTTGACCTCCCCCTCCTCTATGTGCTGTTCCCCAGTGTTTGAATCCTAACACCTACTTTGATTTGCTGTTACAGCCTGACCTGATCCTATGTCATACACTCCCCTACATTTAATTTCCTCCCACTCTGTAACTTTCCTATCTTCAAAGCGTCTGATGAAGTGGGATCTTCTCCCACGAAAGCTCATGCGATAAATAAATCTGTTAGTCTTTAAAAGTGCCACAGGACTCTGTTGTCTTTCTACAATAGACTAACACGGCTACCCCTTTGGAATAAAACCCCAGACAGTCTAATATCTGCTCATTTCCCCCCCATCCCCTTTCCCCTTAGCATCCCAGGGGAATCCTGCCTATCAGCTCTCTGAGGGAGTCAAAGTCTGCTTTTCTGAAATCCAGGGTCTGTATTCTGCTGTTCTCCTTTCTTCCTTTTGTCCGGATCCTAAACTCTCCCATCCCCTGGTAATTGCTGCCCAGGTTATCTCCCACTTCTACTTCCACTACCAGTTCCTCCTGTTTGTGAGCAGCAGGTCAAGAGGAGCATGGCCCTCCTAGGTTCCTCCAGCACTTGCTGTGACAAAGTAGAGGTATTTTTGGAGTCTCTGAACGCTGTATGTGTGCCTCCTTCCCCCAGGTGTTAATCCTATTTTTCGGTGGCAGAAGCTGGTTGTGTGATCATTGCAGAGGCCACTAGAGGGCGGAAGACCTTCCCCAGCCACACATCCACCAACCAGACCCCTTTGTCCTCAGCTGCACCAGGTTGCGGCGGGCGGAGACCAGGAGAAGTGGCCACCTTGCCTGGGAAAGAGACAAAAGACTGCAGAAAAAGACCTGGGGGTTACAGTGGACAAGAAGCTGAGTCAACAGTGGGCCCTTATTGCCAAGAAGGCTGACGGGACATTGGGCTGCATTAGTGGAAGCATTGCCAGCAGATGGGGGAAAGAGATTATTCCCCTCTATTTGCCACTGGTGAGGCCACATCTGGAGAACTGTGTCTAGTTTTGACCCCTCACGACAGGAAGGATGTGGACAAATTGGAGGGAGTCCAGCGGAGGGCAACAAAAATGAGGGGGGAGCTGGAGCACATGACTTATGAGGAGATGCTGAAGGACCTCGGCTTGTTTAGTCTGAGGAAGAGAAGACAGATGGGGGATTTAATAGTAGTCTTTAATTACCTGCAGGGGGTTCCCGGGAGGCTGGAACTAGCCTATTCTCAGTGGTGGCAGATGACAGGACAGGATAGGAGCAATGGTCTCAAGTTGCCACGGGGGGGGCCTAGGTTGGATGGTAGGAAAAGCTAGGAGGGTGGCGAAGCACTGGATGGTTACTGAGGGAGGTGGTGGAATCTCCATCCTTGGAGGGGTTTAGGACAGCTTGACAAAGGCCTGGCTGGGATGGTTCAGTTGGGTGGTCCTGTTGTGAGCGGAGTTTGGACTAGATCCCCCAATGCTCTGTCTGTGTGTGTGCAAGGACACACAGCACCTTGCCCTCCGCCTGTACCTCTTGTTTTCTATTCAAAACAAACACTTGGAAAGACTCACACGTTTCTTTCTTAGTCTTGAAAAGTGCCCCAGGACTCCTTGTTTGTTTTGCTGAACTAGACTCACACGGCCTCTCTGGAAGTTTTCTATTCAAGCCATCCACTCGTCTGAACAATAATTTAACAGCCTCTTGATTGGGTCCATCCTTAGCACTCATTGGAGTTAGAAACAGCAGGTGCCTCCTCCCACAGCCCCTATGGAGATTCCCTTCATTCTCTTAAAGCCCCAACAGCAGACGGGGGAGAGCAGGGCCTCTGGGAGAGCTGGAGGAGAAGGCCCACAAACACCACAACACCCCGTGTGTGTGTGTGTGTGTGTGTGTGAGTGTGAGAGAGAGAGACTACATGTCCCACAATGCCCTGTGCTCTGTGGGGGGGAGAAGGACTACATGTCCCAGGATGCACTGTGTTCTGTGGGGGTGGGGGGAGAATGACTACATGTCCCAGGATGCCCTGCATTGCATGTAGGAGGGAGGTGGGGGAGGACTACATGTCCCAGGATGCCATGCGCTCTATATGTGTGTGTGGGAGGGCTACATGTCCCAGGATGCCCTGTGTTCTGTGGGGGGGAGAAGGACTACATGTCCCAGGATGCCCTACACCGCATGTAGGAGGGAGGAGGGGGAGGACTACATGTCCCAGCATGCCCTGCGCTCTGACGCCGGAAGCGAGCGTGCCGGCGGGATGGAGCAGGCGGGTGAGTCTGGGCTCGGGGGTCTCGGTCCCTCCGCCCTCGGCTGCCCGGCGGGGCCCGCCCCCTGTTCGGAGGGGCGGGACTGGCCACGGAGGGGACTGGCCGGGCCGGGCTCGGCTCAGGCCGCTCGGTCGCTCCGTTGGCCGGGCCTGGGGCAGGCAGTGGTGGGGCCCGCTCAGCCGCCCCGGTGTAAGGGTGGATGCTGCTCTCCCATCCGGCCGGCCCCCCGCCGCACAGCCGGGCCGGGCCCCACACTGCCCTGTGCTCCTGCCCCACGGCCGGGCCGGGCCGGGCCCCACGCTGCCCTGTGCTCCTGCCCCACGGCCGGGCCGGGCCGGGCCCCACGCTCCCCTGTGCTCCTGCCCCAGGGCCGGGCCGGGCCGGGCCCCACGCTGCCCTGTGCTCCTGCCCCAGGGCCGGGCCGGGCCCCACGCTGCCCTGTGCTCCTGCCCCACGGCCGGGCCAGGCCGGGCCCCACGCTCCCCTGTGCTCCTGCCCCACGGCCGGGCCGGGTTCCACAATGATTCCTGTGCCCTGCTGGGTCCTGTTCCCTGGCTCGAGGCCTGGGACTGCAGCATCTGGCCTGCCCGGCTGTGTGTGGCTGGAAGCTCCTTGGGCAGGGCTCCACCTTCGTTGCTCCTAGGTGCCAAGGCCAGCAGGGCCATTGTGAGCGGCCAGTCTGATCTCGATCTCCGCTAGAGCACAGGCTGGAGGCTGTCCCAGAGCCGTTCCTTCAGAGCTAGTGCTTATCTTTCTATTGTGCAAACCCTAATCGCTGCATACACAAAGCCTGTATTAAAATAAAGGTTACGAAGTGCACCACGGAAAGGTAGGAAATACCTTCATTTGTTGCCTTGTGCATAGGCATTAGGCCCAGTCTTTGAGTTCATGATACCGTTCTGCTTTTTCCACAGGATCTCTGGCCTCCTTCAGTGCTCCAGGAGAAGGTGCTCACTGAATGCGTAGCTATTTAATGCTTCTTTGTCCTTACTTGGGGTGTTGTTTATTAAGCATCCAAACCCAGCACTCAACCAGATTGAGTGGTGCTGTGACCTTATGTCCCTGGTCCAATGTCCGGAGCTGGGGCCAGCCTCACAAGACAGGAGCCCTAGAGCTGCTGCTGGCTGAGTTTTTCCTTTTATTTCTTCTTGTTTCACAGTTGTGAGAGAGTATCTTATTTCACAACATGCCTGTGAGATTAGATGGTCTTGTTTCAGTTTTATAGCTGAGGAATGCAGGCATGGGTCCTCAAAGGTATTTAGCTACTTCACTCTCCTTTAAATCAGTGGAGGCCCTTTGAGCATCTGAGCCAGAGAGATTAAGGGCTAAAGTGTTGAAAATGTGCCTCCTTTTGGGTGCCCAGTCAAAGATGCCTATTAATGCCTCCGCTTCTTTCAGTGCTTTGAATTGCTGTGCATGAGGTGGAAAGAGTAAAACAGCTGCTCTTGGGGCAGAGCAGGTGATGTGTCATGGGACTGTCTGGGGTGGTAGGAACAGGTTGATAAGGACTGGCTGAAACCCACCCAGGATCTCAAGACAGTGGAATTCCCAATCGCCTAATGGCCAAGAGGAAGGAGACTTTCCCCTCACTCAGCAGGGAAGCAGAGAAAAGGTTCCAGGTGGAGAACAAAGGGGAGAGGTGTCAGGTGACGGGGCCAGGAACTGGTCTTGGGAGAGACACCTGGTACTGAGGACGAGGGGAGAGAGCCAGGATGGTTTCATTGGCCCCTGTGAACTCTCCTGGTTTTTGCCTCTCTGGTAAGCTGAAGGTGTCAGAATCTGTCCCCAGGAGGTTGCTGGAGAGTTACTGTGTATTGGGAAGGGTGCTGATTGTCAGCTCAGCTGCTGATAGGGAGCACGGTGCCATGAAGGGCACAGGACAGTCTCCTGCAGAGTCTGGCTGGGCTGGGTTCACTGTAGGGAACAAGAATTGCTGGGACTGAAGGCTTGGTTTCAGTGGCTGCAGGCCTTCCCTAGAGACCCAGCACACTAAGGGGTCCCTCCAAAGGGACTGGCTCAGGGCAGAGGTGTAGACTAAGCTCTGAGTCTGGGACAGGTGCCTAAACTTTTGAGGGTCTGAGCTCAAGAGATTAAGGCAGAAATTGTGAAAACTTCCTCTTGTTTTGAATGCCTGGAGATTTAGGTACTTCACTTCATATGCTCACAGCACAGTTCTGCCACTTCTGCATGACAGCCTCCAGGTCTCAGGTCAGACATCCAGAACATGAGAACACAGTGAGTGGTCACCTGGGAAAGGTTTGGTTTAAGTGACTTGCCCAGCAGCACACAAGAGCTATGTTGCAGAGGCAGGGTCAGGCTCCAGGACAACACTGAGCTGCCTCAGCCACAAGATCTTTTCTCCTCTTGTGCCCTGCCTCACGCACAGCGCACTGTCCTGGTGAGGTTGAATCCCTCTGCTGCCAAGTGCCCATCTTCGGAGGAATTCCACAAACAGTTGTGTGAAGGGGCTGAGGGATGCCTCTGCCTCTAGGAAATGAGCCCCACAGATACCAGCACCCTTCACTAGGTAGCTGCGATTCCTTCCCGCAGCACCATCCACCCCGTGCACTGACTGAGGCAGGGTGGAGCATTGTCTTAAATTCCATGGTCACACACTGTGTGGTGAGTCTATGCACATAGGGTCCTTACTTGCACCCTTCCCTCTGGCATTGCCCAGCTTTAGAGTGCTTGGCTTTGCAATTCCAACATTCTTCCAATGCTGGTCTCTGGTGATGAAGCCTCTGAGCTTTTAAAACCAAACAAAGGAAAACCCAGGTTCCATCATAGAATCACAGAATAATAGGGTTGGAAGGGACCTCACAAGGTCATCTAGTCCAACCCCCTGCTAAAAAGCAGGACCACTCCCCCTAAATTATCCCAGCCAGAGTTTTGTCTAACCGAGCCTTAAAAATCTCCAAAGATGAAGATTCTACCACCTCCCTAGATAGCCCATTCCAATGCTTCACCACCCTCCTAGTGAGAAAGTTTTTCCTAATACCCAACCTTGACCTCCCCAGCTGTAATTTGAAACCATTGCTCCTTGTTCTGTCCTCTGTTACCCTCGAGAACAGCCTAGCTCCCTCCTCTTTGGAGCAACCCTTCAAGTAGTTGAAGGTTGCTATCAAATCTCCCCTCAGTCTTCTCTTCTGTAGACTAAATAAGCCTAGTTCCTTCAGTCTCTCCTCATAAGTCATGTGCCCCAGCCCCCATCATGTGGCACCATGTTGGCCTGCATAGTAGAGATGCCAAATTTAAAGCCCCAGATCTTAGATCCTGGTGAAGTTCTGACTAGATGATTACACTGCTTCCTTCTGGTCTTAACATCTATGAATCTACGGCTCAGGCTGAGAGTAGCTGCCAGCCTGTGTCTGCTGCTAAGAGGGAAAGACAGACTTTGTCAGTGAGCTCACATCTATTTGCTGACCTCAGAGGAGTGCTGCTGCTCAGGAAGCAAACGCTGTTCCAGGTTGTGGATAGAGAGGAGTGTGTCTGGTGGTTTGACTCCACTGCCTGTCCTTGTCTCCTCGCATGTAACGGTCGCCTCCCCATTAAAAAAGCAGCTGAAGTTTGTGAAGTGAGGAGCTGCTCTGCGTACATTGGGAGAGGGTGGCCAGTGGGAAGGGAGAGCCATGTGAACAAAGCTCAGCTGATTGCCCCCAGTGTTGCTGTTACTTCAGCAGCCCTCTCCCAGCTGTGGGGGTGTCTCCAGCATCTTCCTGCCCTGGATGTCTTGGGGGAGTCGTGGGGGCTGGGGAGCTCTGGCTCTCCCTGAGTGTTGGCTGGCGCCAGGCTCACTGCCGCTCTTCTTTTGTCCTTCTGCAGTGTGGTGATCCTGGCACCCCCCGCGCTACCATGGCTCTGATTGAGGGGGTGGGGGATGAAGTCACGATCCTCTTTGCCTTGCTGCTCGTCCTGCTGGTGCTGGTGCTTGCATGGATCTCTACCCACACTTCGGAGCGGGGAGAGCAGGTCTTTGCTGCTTCCCCCCCTCTGGCAGCTGGGCAGCTTGGTGCCGAGAGTCTGCTGGAGGATGGGCCAAGCCAACCAAGCATGCAAACCCCAGTGGAAGGACAGCCCAAGGAGGAAGTGGGGTCTTCAGCAAGTGCCATGCCAGATGGGCCTGACAATATTTCTGAAGGCCTGAGGCAGCGGGCCAGCCCTGGATCTCCGCAGTGCCCCGTGCAGTCCCCTGGAGACGTGAGTGCCAGCCCCGAGGGCACAGACAGTGGCCCCACGGACCGCACCATAGTGCTGAGGCTGAAGTTCCTGAACGACACGGAGCGCCTGGCCACTGTACACCCAGAGGACACAATCGGCTCTCTGAAGAGGTGAGAGGCTGAGCCGCAGTAAGCTGTGGGGAGCAGATGGAATTCTGGAGCCAGGCAGGCCCCCCGCCCCCCATCCCTGTCTGGGGCCGGTTGTCCTTAGGGCTCTGGCATCCCTTGTCCTGCCCAGAAGGTGCTGGACTCACCTTGGAGCCTGTACTATTTTCCGCTGTCATTCCTCCCAAGGGGGATATGCCCGTGTGTCCAGCTCACGTAGTACGACAGCACCTGTGATCCCATTGATCTCGGAGCAAGGGCGATGGGGTGCTGCGTGGGACACGCTGACCTGGGGAGACAGTGCTGGGACTCAGCCAAGTTACAGACCATCATGGGGGATGTGAGGGGAAGGTACATTCAGGCTCGTGGGATGGAGATGAGGGAGGTTGGGCAAACCCCCTTGGGACAGAAATGAGCACCCTGGAGGAAGGTTGGACTCAAGGCAAACCGTGAAGAGTTACAAAGGGGTGACTGGATAATGAAATGGCCGATGAAATTCAGTGTTGGTAATTGAAGAATAATGCACATCGGAAAACAGAATCCCAGCTATCCCTAGAAAATGGTGGGGGGCAAAGGAGCTGTTACCCCACTCAGAGTCATTGTGGACAGTTCTCTCAACTCAGCTATTGGGAGCTGGGTAACTAATAAGACAGAAACATGTAAATCCACAGTATGCCCATGCCTTGAGACTGCAGGTCTGCTCACCCCAGCTCAAAAAAAGATGTATTGGACATAGAAAAAGTACAGAGAAAAGCAATAAATATGATCAGGGATGGAACAGCTTCTGTATGAGATGAGATTTAAATGATGAACTGCTCATCTTAGAAAAGCAATGACTATAATTTTATAGACCTGTCATATCCCTCTTTAGTGTGGAGAAAGGGAGCAGGGAAACGCCATCTACCCCGTCCTGTAACACGAGAGCGAGGGGTCACTGATGACGACTGTGCGGCAGGTCTCACATTAACACAAGGAAGCACTGTGTCACACAATGCACAGTTATCCCGGGGAGCTCGTTTCCAGGAGATGATGTGAAGTACCGTGGATGACTAGGTTCAATAAAATTCCAAAGGGGTAGCCGTGTTAGTCTATTGTAGAAAGACAACAGAGTCTTGTGGCACTTTTAAAGACTAACAGATTTATTAATCGCATGAGCTTTCGTGGGAGAAAATCCCACTTCGTCAGACGCTTTGAAGATAGGAAAGTTACAGAGTGGGAGGAAATTAAATGCTGACCTGATGCTATGTCATACGCTCCCCTGCATTTAATTTCCTCCCACTCTGTAACTTTCCTATCTTCAAAGCGTCTGACGAAGTGGGATTTTCTCCCACGAAAGCTCATGCGATTAATAAATCTGTTAGTCTTTAAAAGTGCCACAAGACTCTGTTGTCCAGGTTCAATAAAGAACGAGACAAGCTCCTAGAGGACAGGTCTCCCCATGGCTGTTGCTCACGAGATCAGGGATGCAATCTCATGCTTTGTGAATCCCTAAAGCTCTGACTGCCAGAAGCTGGGACTGAATGACAAGGGATGGATCACTCGATAAATCACCTTGTTGCATGTATGTCCCTTTAAAACATCTGGCACTGGTTGCTGTGGGGTTAGATGGAGCCAGCGTGGCTGTTCTGATGGGCTGTGACATTTCTCCCCTTCTTTCTTTCACCCCAGGGCCCATTTCCCAGGCCAGGAGCAGCAGGTGCGTCTGATCTACCAGGGCCAGCTGCTGCAGGATGATGCCCAGAGCCTGGCTGCCCTGCACCTCACCCACAACAGCGTTCTGCACTGCCACATCTCCCAGCATGGCCCAGCCCCCGTGGCTGCTGGTCTCGGGGCCACGGCTGACCCTGTGCACACGGCGCTCAATGTGGGCAGCTTGATGCTTCCGCTCTTTGTGCTCATGCTGGCCGTGCTGTGGTACTTCCAGCTGCAGTACCGGCACGTCTTCACTGCCACTGCCACCACCTGCCTGGCTGGCCTCACCCTTCTCTTCAGCTTCATGGCCTTCACTCTGTACCGCAGATAACGCTGTCCTCGCAGACCCGAGTCAGCCGCCGAGCCCCTCCAGCCTTGCGAATAGACAGTTCTGGGCAGAGCCTGCCCGCTGCGCCAGTCTACAGGAACCCAGCTCTGCTGCCGCAGAGCATTTCCTAGTCCTGTACGCCCCGCCCCCGCAGCTAAGATGGTGGATGCTGCAGTCACAGAGTTTGGGGGTGGGAGATGGACCCTTAATTGTTACAAGGGGCAGTTTCTTGTTGCCCCTGGGGAAGGTGGGGTCTTCTGAACTGGTCCTCTGACAGCACCTGCTGCTGAGCTGTGCTGTGCAAATAGGAGTCTGCCCAAACTCGACCCCCCACCCTTGCTGTTTGTGCAGAGCCTGCTCGCCCACACACTGGGCTACAATCTGTGTGCTGTTGGGAGCTGGGTGTGCCCTCCTCTTTCTTACACACACACACACACACTCCTGGATCCCTGGCTGCCCCTGCACCTTTCCGATCCTCGGCCAGTGCTGTGCCTGGGGCTGGGGAGCAGTGAGCCCAGAAGGCCACACTCTTCACTGCCTGGGCCCCAGGGGCTGCACCCAAAGCTGCTGCCTGAGTGGATGAGGGGGACACACAGGATGATGGCAGGGCCCAGCCGTGAGTGGAGGGGAGGGTGCCCCCTTGCAGGGCCATGTGCAGCCTGTTCCTCTTGGCTCCAGGGCAGTGGGGAGCAATGGGCCTGGGCCGGTGGAGCATGTCTCATTAATGCTTCTTTTAAATTAAAACCTGGGAATGACTACAGGGCTCTGCCTTTTCTGTGGGTTGGGGGGGGCAGGGCCTGCTCCCAGCGCGGAGTGGACAGAGGGCGAGAGGCAGGACTCCCCCTGGGGGAGGGGGAAGGAGGGCGGGGGCAGGACTCTCC
>ML686091.1:632587-654247 GCA_007922175.1 Pelusios castaneus
GGGGGGGCGGGGTGACACTGGGTGCCCCCAGCTGGGGAATGGGAGGGGGGACTCTGGGTGCCCCCCGCGCTGCAGGAGGCTGCCCCACCCTAGCAGGGGGCGCAGGGAGCCGGTCGCTGGAGACGGGTCTCAGCAGGGGGAGAAGCTGTGGCTCTTGCTGCCTCTGCTGTTGGCATCCTCTTGTCTGGTGGGGAGGAAGGCTGGGCCCCTGGCCCTGCCCTGGGTCATGCTCTTCCCCTTTGTTCCTTTCAGGCTCTCCTTGTCTTCAGAAGCCCCTCCGACTGCCCTCCCCTCACCATGCTGCGCCTGCTGCTCTGGCTCCGTGCCCTGAGCCCAGAGAGCACACGGCCCTGTGTCCTGCAGGGACTGGCTGCTAGAGACAAGAGGGGGCCCAGGATGTTCTCTGGCTGCTACTGCACTGGGAAGGTCAGGCAGCGGGCTGTGCTGCTCCCCCTGGATCCCTGCCGCCCCACGCTGCTGCACAGCTTGCCTCACGATGCCTGCAGGACTCGAGGCCACGGCAAGAGGAAGATCTGGAACTTCATCCATGAGAAGATGAGTTATGACACTTTCTTCACCATGAAGCGGCTGATAGAGCGGTCACGGAGCATGGGGGAAGTGCTGCGGTGGGTCACCCAGAACCCCAGCAAGGTGTCTGCCAGCCACTACCCTATTGCCCTGCACAAGCTGGGTCAGCTGCAGCAGCAGCCGCAGGGCCACACTGTGGTGAATGGAGAGATTCCCGGGCCCAGCCAAGTGCTGGAGCATCCTGAGTTCCAGATGCTGTGCCAGGCCATCATCAGTGCATGCTCCAAGTTTGATAACTTCAGCATTGTCAATTGTCTGTATGCTGCCGCAGCCCTGGGTGAGTGCTGCTTCCCTCCCAGGACTGGGCTTACCGCTCTGGGCATGTGGGGTAAGAGGTGTGTGTGAGGAGCAGTGGAACTGGGGCAGGTGGTGAGCACAGGCTTGGGCAGGGTGGGCAGGAGCCTGCTCACTTGCGTGTGGGACAGTCCTTGTGAGCGTGAAGGGCAAAGCGGTTACCTCCCTGGAGGTTGGCAGCTGTGCAGCAGGGAGGTCACCTGCACCGTGTGGTGCCTGGATATGCATGGGGACATACCCAGAAGTTTTGGACTGGAGTGCAGGCATTGGGGACACACCTTGGGGCTTGAGCTGGGAGAAACCGATGTGACTCTGAGTAGCCTGTGTTTGTCTGAAATGCCTAGAGTACCTGTGTGATGCGGAGGCTGTGATGGTCCCAGCCAGGCTGCTGTGAGAAAGAGGCCAGGCTCCATCAGTACTGCAGTGAACTGGCCTTCATTCAGAAGCAGCCTTCCAGCATCTGCCCCACTTCGGTGCCGGGGCAGGAGAGGAACATAGGAATGGCCTGCCTGGCTCAGCCCCTGGGTCTGTGGCCAGTACCAGAGATGGAAGAATCCTGCTGTAGCAGATGTGGGGTGATCTTCCCATGGCAGTAGGATTCATCCTGGCCCTTAATAGCCAGAGGGGCTTCAGCCTTGGAGTGGGAGGTTGAATATCCTGCAGAATGTGTTGCAATAACTATTCTGGATGTTCTCGATATCCACAGCAATGTCCAGCCCGTCTTTGAATCTCACTAAACTCAATTTCAGTGACTCCCTGTTGCAGTGAGTTTCACATGCTGTGTGGAAAGGATTTATCATTTCTGAATTTCCCACCCTTTCATTTCATGGAATCCTAGAAGATTAGGGTTGGGAGGGACCTCAGGAGGTATCTAGTCCAACCTCCACTCAGAGAGGACCAACCCCAACTAAATTATCCCAACCAGGGCTTTGTGAAGCTGGGCCTTAAAAATCTCTGAAGAAAGATGGTGAATCCACGATCTCCCTAGGTAACCCATTCCAGTACTTCACCACCCTTCTAGGGAAAAAGGTTTTCCTAATATCCAGCCTAGTCCTCCCGCACTGCAATTTCAGACCATTGCTCCTTGTTTTCTCATCTGCCACCACTGAGAGCAGCCTGCCTCCTTCCTCCCTAGAGCCCTCTTCAGGTAGTTGAAGTCTGCTATCAAATCTCCCCTCAGTCTTCTCTTTTGCAGATTAAACAAGCCCAGTTCCCTCAGCCTCTCCTCGTAAGTCATGTGCTCCAGACTCCTAATCACTTTTGTTGCCCTCCCCTGGACTTTTTCCAATTTGTCCTCATCCTTTCTGCAGTGGGGGGCCCATAACTGGACACAGTTCTCGAAATGTGGCCTCACCAGTGACGAATAGAGGGGAATAATCACTTCCCTCCATCTGCTGGCAATACTCCTACTGATGCAGCCCAAAATGCTGTCAGCCTTCTTGGCAATAAGGGCAACTCATCTCTGGCGTCTTGTTCACTGTGACCCCCAGGACTTTCTCTGCAGATCTGCTGCCCAGCTAGTTGGTCCCCCATCTGTAGCAGTGCATGGGATTCCTCTGTCCTCAATGCAGGACTCTGCACTTGTCCTTGTTGATCCTCAACAGATTTTTTTGGCCCAATCCTCCAATTTTTCTAGGTCACTCTGTAACCTATCCCTACCTTCCAGAGTATCTACTACTCCTCCCCTTCCCCCCAATTTAGTGTCATGTGCAAACTTTCTGAGGGTGCCTCCACCCCATCCTCCGGATCATTAATAAAGATAAGGAACAAAACTGGTCCCGAGACCAACCCCGGGGCACTTTGATTGTTACCGGCTGCCAACTAGACATCAAGCTGTTGATCACTACCCATTGAGCCTGATGATTGAGTCAGCTTTCTGTCCATCTAATAGTCCGTTCGTCCAACCTGTCATTCTGTAACTTGCTGGCAAAAATACGGTTGGGACCATATCGAAGTTTTGCCAAAGTCAAATAAAATTTGTCCACTGCTTCCCCCAAGGAATGTCCCGTTCTCCTTGTGTTCTGAGTCAGGAAGCACAAATGGACCTGATTCCTTTCTTTAGACCAGTTGTTATTTGTACAGAGTTTTGTTACCTTCTGTCACTCGTGTGCCTTCCAGGTGACAATCCAACTGTTTCAATCTGTCTGGCCAGGAGAGTTTTCCAGGCCCTGGGCTTTCTCGCCGCCCTGGGCCAAGCCCCTCTAGTTCTGGAATATCGTGTCTGGGACGGGCGACCAGGTTGCATGCGAGAGGTGGATGAGGCTGCACTTTTGGCTTATAAAAGGCAGTTGAATATTCTCAGTCAGTCCTTAAGCATCCTGAAATCACATCAGCTTTTTTGACCCCGGCTGCGCACTGAGCAGAGATCTCCACTGAATGTCTGCAGCGATGACCAGCTCCCCGTCTGGGCTGACAGTGAATTTAGAGCCCACTAGGTGTATGAGCAGTTCAGATTTTCCCTCCAATGTGCATTTCTTCATCTGCTGTCATGTAGCCCTTTCACCCAGCTGGGCCTGGGGTCTCTGAGTCCCGCACAGCCCTCTCCAGGCCAGCCTCGCCATCCACAAATCTTGCTACTTCCCTGTCCACCCCCCCCCCCCCCTTGCCAGATCACCAAGAAATACATTAATCGCTGGCACCTTCCGGCCCTGTTAACCTTCTTACTCGATTCCTGCTCTCGCTTTCTGTCCCAGCCCCTTGACTTCTTTAGCCAGCTCTCCTGGGGGACTTCGGAAAAGGCTTGTGACAGTCTAAATAAATGATGCCAGCTGGTTCTGCAGATTGGTGAGCTGTGCTTTCCCTCTGCTCAGACCCTGCCGAACCCTGATCTTCTGGGGTTTTAATGGTCATTTCAACCCATTTGGCAGGCAGGGAGGCGGACTGGTCTGTAATTCCCTGAATTGCCCCAGGGCCTTTTAAAATATGGGGACAGCACTTGGTCTCCTCCAGTCACCTGAGAGCAGTTTTTGGCAAGTCAGCCACTTCCTACTGAAATGCCTTCAGAGCTCTGGGATGTGCTGCTGGGCTCACGTTGTGTCTTGCTCTGCCATTTAGCCTTCTTGGTTTACTCTTCATCTTCTGGATTCTCTTCTGTTCAGTGGCTCATCTCTCTCTCGTTGTTTCATGTCACCTGCAGGGATTGTGCTGTCTTTATGTCTGACCAGAGGGCCTTTCACCCCGCTGCCTCTGTCTGGGGCGAGCTCTCTGAAATTTAGCATCCCCGTCACTTCCGACCTCCGTTAGGATGTTGGGTCTGATTCTTTTAGTGGCTCAGCTACCGGCACTTCTTGAATTACTTGAAATCAAAACTTCCTTAAATTAAGAGCCACGTTGGGAAGGGTTAACCGGGTCAGTACTGCATCCTGGCTTGTTGGAGACCTCAAACTCCTCACAGTAGGTGACAGTGTGAGGTAGGTGTGTCTGCTGGGGGGCCAGTCCTGTGCCCAGGAAAGTCAGCAAGTCTTTCCATTGATTTCACGATCAGGCTCCACTCCAAACGATCATAGGGAAATCAGCATCTTTAGGTTTCAGCCGAGAGTCGGACTGCCAGCCCCTCCGAGCCGTCGTTTCAGGCCGCTGTGTGCTGACGCATGGGTTAGTCTTGGTCTCGTTTCAAAGTTCTCTGCAACCACACGGGCTAAAGCCTCCTGTTCTGGAGCTGGTATTCTAGAGCGTGGCTGTTCAAGACCAGTTGGAATAACTAAGGAGCTGGTTCTCCTTCCAAGAGCTGGAGAAGGGGAGACCTGGCTCTGGGAGATCAGGGGTTGCAGGTACAGAAGGCTGAGCCTGAAAAGCCCACTCGCCCCCATGAAATCAGCCTCTTTCCCTGCTGCAGGGTGGATCCAGTCCTTCAGGGGCTCAGGTTAGCTGAAAACCGATGTTGTTTCTAGCTCTTCTCCTTGGGAAGGCCCCTCCCTCTGTGCCATGGCACTACAGCATCTCGGCCTGAGTCTGTAGACAGGCTGCTCTTTCCGGGCAGCCTCAGGGAGCTGACAAACTGTACATGGCAGGCAGCAGCAAAAGTGACCTGAACTGGGCTGGTTTTCTACTCTTGCTGGTGGGCGGGCTGTGAGGGGAGCAGGCTCCCCAGCAAGGGGCTGCTGAGGTTCCCTAACCCCTGCTGTGTCTCCAGGCCTCCCTGGTGATTCAGCCTTGGTGCGAGTGCTGGAGGATGAGTCCCGGAGCCGCCTGGGACGTTTCAACCAGAAGGACGTCTCCATGGTGTTCAGCAGTGTGATGAGACTTCATCCGTCCAGCCCCCACCCCCTGGTGGAGTCCTGCCTCAGCAGCCTGGAGCGGCACCTGGAGAAGGAGCGCCACCCGCAGACCCTCTTCCTCCTCCTCTCCTACTACCGGCTCCAGGCCCGGGCGCTGCAGGGCCACTCAGCCTCCGACCAGCAGCTGCTCAACAACCGCAAGATCCTGCGCCTGGTCAGGCACACGCTGGGGCACGTGAGCGCTGTCCGTGAGCATGAGCTGGCCCTCCTGGATGAGATGCTGGCCCTGTGCGCTCAGGAGGCCAGCAACAAGGCCCTGGAGGCCATCTTCAGCTCCCAGCTCTTCTATGAGAACCGCCAGGAACGCTTCATCCGCAGCATGGCAGGTGAGCATGGGCTGTCCGCAGCCTCTGCACGGCCTCTGTTCCTGCCCGGGAAAGGGCATGCGCGCTCTCAGCTCAGTGCCAGGGCCTCCCTGCAGAGATGCCTGGGGTCAGAGTGGGAGCAGTAGCCCAGTTGCGTTCGGGGGTCCCCAGGGTGAGCTCCAGGAGGTGCCCCAGGCTGGTTGCGGTCTGTGGAAGCTGGAGCAGAAGGAGGAAGGAGGAGCCAGACACCTGTCCTCTTTCGGCTCTGCATAGGTCTTGCACTCTTCCAGAAAGCTTCAGGCCTCAGCAGCCTGCGTGGGAGCTGCCCTGGGTGCGGCAGAGGAGGCCTTGTACACGGCATCTCACTGGTTGCCCCTACTGGGGTGGTTTAAACTGTATAGGCTGTGCCTGCCCCCCAGGTAAGCTCAGGAGTGCCCTGGAGGCACACTCCCCAGGGATGGTCGAGGGTTGCGCCCTTGCGCTTCTCAGCCAGGGAGCCTGGCCCAACCTGCAGGGAGGGGCTAAGCAGGGACCTGACTTGGATGCAGCGCCCCAAGGATGGACAGGCTGTAAATACCCCTGGCTGATGCAGCCCTGCTCTGTGCTGTTCCTTGCAGAGTGGCTCCCGCGGAAGGCAGAGAACCTCACCCCTTACACCATGGCCCTGATTGCCAAGTATGTGGCCCGGCACAGGCTGCGTGAGCTGCGTCTGCTCGACACTATTGCCAACTTCCTGCTGAAGCGTGGGGAGCAGCTGGACAGCAAGGTGGGTGCCCTGTCCGGGCCCCAGGAGGCAGGCTGAGGCCCAGCTCCATGGTACCAAGGGGAAAACCAAGTCCTGCATGTGAGAGCCTCCCCTGGGAAGGGCCCTGTCAGCGCCTGGCTGGCCTGTCCCAGCCTGACTCCCTCTCTCTGGCTGCAGGTGATCCAGAAGCTGGTGTTTCCCTTCAGCCGCATGAATTACCGGCCAGCTAACCACAGTGACCTCTTCGCCAAGCTGGAGACTATCCTGGAGCAGAAGGCAGCCAGCTCACCCCTGGCCACTGTCAACATCCTCATGTCCATGATCCAGCTCAGGCACTTCCCCCAGGCTGTCCTGCACCAGGTTTTCTCCCCGGCCTTCATCACCAATGTCATGAGTATGTCAGTGCTCTGCCCAGGAAACTCTCCGTTGTCAGTCGCTGCCTGCCAGGCTGAGGGGTGGGAGGCGCAGGGAGGTGGGACCCAGGGAGTTGGGTATTCCAGGAAAGGGAGTGGGGTGGGGGTCTGTGATAGAGGCTCTGGCCCCTAACCTACGAAAGGAGGGGAGCAGGGGACAGTGTTACTGCCCACCACTTTTCTGGTGCAGGCAGCCCCTACGCGCTGATTGTGCGTCGCTACCTCTCTTTGCTGGATACCGCCCTGGAGCTGGAGTTTCAGGATTACAGTGGTCCACGCCTTGACCCTCGCTACCGGGTCCTCATGTTTGAACACGCCCTGACAGCTGACGAGGCCAACCGGAAGTACAGGTCAGAGGGCGCAGTGCCCAGCCTGGGGATGGGGGCATGTGTGACTGAGTCCCACAGGGATGGGGTTCTGGAGCCACTCGGTGAAGCCAGCCAGGGCTCTAGTGGGATCAGTCTCCCACATAGGACCCCTCCCGAATCTGGCCTTGGAGCATCCAGCACCTCTGCTGTGAGTCTGCCTGGATGGGACCCCTGGGGAGCCCTTCCATGCCCCAAAGGGGCTGTGCACCCTGCCTTGCCGTCCGAAGTATTTCTCAGCTGGCGTAGAAGTCAGGAGGGTTTATTAGTCCTCAGGAACACAGTGCAGAACAGACTTGTCAGCTCAGGAATCAGAGATTTCCAGACCGACCATCGGGGGCGGGGGGGAGGGGGGTCGTTCCAGTGCTCCCTTTCTGGGGTCTCCCAGGGAACCGACCCTTCCAGCCAGCCAGCCCCTGACACGCCTTCCTCTGTTTTCCCGCAAGGGGACATGACTCCTCCCTGTCCCCAAAACCCTGGCAAGGTGCTGGGCTCTGGCCATGGTCTGGGTGCAGGTGGCTAGAGGCGGCCGCACCAGCCCTCTGGGTGCCACTGCACAGATCACCCCCTGTGACGGGGCCCAGGAACTGTGCTCTGGATGCACTCGTGTGCCACCAGCCAGGACTTGAGTGCTCAGCGCCTGCCCCTTGGGCCTCCACGCACCCTGCAGCCGTCTCCTGAGTCTGGCCTCGGAGGGTTCAGCCCCCGTGCGTGGCCAGGATTCCGCCTGCGCGGCTCCCTTCAAGCCAACATCTGAATGCTTGAATGACACATGGGGGAAACGGAGGGACACAGTCCTCATTAAGCACATGCGGCGGGCGCAGGGTTTGAGGGCAGTAGGGGTGTGGTGCCCGGGCTGGGGTGATGGGGTGACAGGGCATGGGAGCTGTCAGTTCTCCAGGGAAGTGTGAACTAGATGAGTCTGGACTGGGAACTCCTGTTGTGATCCCCTCTGAGCTGTGCCCTCCATTCTGTGCTCGCTGCCCCCTGCCAGCCCTGTCATTCGGGCTGTGGGGAAAGACGCTTCCCACAACCAGCGAGCTGGAAGCCATAGTTTGGGGGTGAGTGGAGGTGACGGGTGCTGTTGCCCTGAGGACGTTTCACTCTCCAGAGGTGTTTACATGGAAATTACTGCAGAGCAGCGCTTCTGGGTAGACACTTGGCCCTGCTGTAGGAGGGCCCCGTCTCTGTAGCACAGGGTTCCCAACCTGTGGCTGGCGGCTCGCCTCCTGGCTGCAGAGGATCCAGGCAGAGTGTTTCCATGAGGTAAGACTGTGGCCAACTCCTTGCTGCAGCTCGCGGCTGGAAGATCAGCGCCCCCCTCCCCATGGCTGTAGCAAGGAGCATGGCAAAGCTTTCTGGCTGGGTTTGGAGTCCCTGCTGGAGCCGGGGGGGGGGGGGAGCACTGATTTGTCATCCCACTCTCTGCAAAAGGAAGCCATTGTGTAGGACCCAGGTGGGGGACACAGGGCTACGGAACGAGTGCTGGGAAAGGGGAGACCGGTGAGGAGGTAGCCTCCTCGTTGAACTCCTTCCATCTGCTGCGGGGGTGACTGGTGCAGACCGGTGGCCCTTCAGGGTTGTAAATATATCATCTGTGGCCCTCAAGCCAGGAAGTTTGGGAACCCCTGCTGTAGAACCTCCCCGAGAGGCAGATGCTAGGCCAATGGCCAAATCCTTCTGTTAGCTCAGCCTAGCTACGTTACCCAGGTGGTGGGTCCCACAAGCCACTGTGTGGTGGAGCTGTCTCGCTCTCTGGTGTAGGCCTGGTCCAGGTAAGGGGGCAGAGGCGGGGTCAGCAGGAATTGGGAGTTGTGGCCCAGGAGAGGATGGATGGAGGCTGGGGTTTGCCATGACCCTTCTTGTTTCTCCTTCCAGTTACAAGGGGCTAGTGGCTGAGGCCTTGAGGCAGCTGGTGGGAGAGGACTGCTACCAGCAGGATGAGGTGCTGCTCCCGGGATACTATGCAGGTAACGTGGCTCGGGGCGACGTCCCCAGGGCAGGCACCACAGAGGAAACGTGGCCTCAGGGAGAGAGGAGCTGGGAGAAAGGCTGTGGGGGGACAGAGCATGTCCCACCCTGGCTGAGCCGAGCCCGAGAATGAAAGGAGACGGGAAGAGCAACGTTTCAGCCAGCCCTGCGGTGGGACCCCACGGGCTGGGAAAGGAGATTGTTGTGGGCGTAGGGGAAGAGGGTAAACTGTCTGAGGCTCCCCAGTGACTTCTTGCCCCAGACCCACACTGCGCTGCCGCGTGTCATGGGCCTGGGGCTCTGCAGTCCGACCTCCCCCACGCAGCTCAGGCCCTCTTGTCCCTCTTCCCTCTGGGGGTGCTCAGGGGGAGCGAGAAGCAGCGGGGTAGCCAAGGAAATTCCGAAGCACAGACACTTTATTCTTGAACGCACTCGAGCGGTCTGGCTCTTGTGCCAGTCCTGTGTTTGGGCAGTGTCCACCGGCCATGCAGCCCTTCCCGTCTCCTCTCTCCTTAGCCCACTTGTCTGTGCTGGAGGCCTGCCGCGGCAGAGGGGATGCCCTGAGGTGCGCCCCAGGTCTGCCCTGCGGCCTCCTGGGGAAGTGGTGATCGGATGGCTGAGCTGTGCCGTAGGCGTGGGGTTGCGAGGCCCTCGGAGCGCTGGGCCACATGCTGAGCGGACCAGGAGCCCTAGACCGCCTCTGCAGGGGAAACATGCTGCCCAGGGGAGGGGTGGCTAGTCGTTGGATGTCTGTCCCTTCTGCTGGGGGACGGCCCCTTCGTCGCTGCAGCTGGCTTCGCTCTGCCTGCTGCTCCCCATGTGGCGCGCACTCCTGCTGCTAGACGCTGCGTCCCCCGCGGGTGTTGCTGGCCTACTGAGCGAGCAGTGGCCCTCGGCTGCTCTGCGCCTGCTTCTCGGACCCAGCCGCTCTGCTGGGGTCCGTCCCTCGTCCGCAGGGGGCTGCAGCAGGATGTGGGTCACACTCTGACATGAGGCTCCATAAAATGAGGCCCAGTGTGACACAGGTGTATCCCTGCTCTGCCGCACCTGCAGCCAGCGCCCCAGGAGGTTGTGGTCCCTCCAGCCCCTGTCTGTCCCCAAGGGGGTAGGGAATGTAGTGATGCCTTGAGTGCTCCGCTCCACCCCACAGACCCTGCAGCAGCAGTTCCTGCCTCTGATCCACGCTCTGTCTCGGCAGATTTCCTCTTGTGGATTAACCCCTTGGGCACGGTCCTGCCTCTCGCCCATGTCCCTGCAGCCTACAAGGTCACCTCCGCCCGCCCTGGGGTGCCCCCTGCCGCCAGCTGCCTGCAGTCCAGCGTCCTGGCCCTCACCTCCGACTTGCAGAACTTCACACCGTTTGCTCCAGAGATGGCCAGCAGCCCTGAGGGCCCCCGGGAGAGTGACCTAGCTGGGCATTTCCTGCCCACGCTCTGCCCGGCCCCGCGGGGCCCCTGCTACCAGCCCCCACCAGACTACTACTGCAGCCTGAGCAAAGAGCATTCCCTGGAGAGTCAGGGCAGCTCCACACTGAGCAGTCCCTCCGAGTGCCTGGCCACACAGCCTGCCAGCAGCCCTGACTGCTCCCCCAGGGGCGCCTCCACGGCTGCCCTCTTCCAGTTCCCAATCAGCAAGATCCTGGAGGACGGGGAGGCTGCAGCCAGCTGCCTGGGGCCTGATCACGACTGCTTCAGGGGCCAGGATCTGGAAGAGGGGAATGTGGCCCCCACTGAAGAGACCTGCACCCCACCCTCCCCACACCTGCCCAGCCCCAAGGGAGGGCTAAGGGACGGGCTGCAGGGAGCTGAAGAGATTCAGAGGTACCAGGCAGGGCAAGATGTTCCTGTCCCCTTCTTTTTCCCTCCTGGCTGAGACAGTCCACCCCTCATCCACTGTAGGGCGTCTGTCCAGACCTCACCCCTAGTCGGCCAGAAGTAGCAGGGTGCACCTGACCCAGCTGTGCCGTCTTCTCTTCCCTCCTTTGGCCGTAGGTATCCGGTGCAGCGTCTGTCAGTGGATAATGCTGCCGTGGGGGTCATGGGGCCAATCTGGGGCACTCCTCTTCCGCTTGGCTCTGGGGTGTCCGGCGTGGGCAGAGCTGGCCCCTTCCCTTCTGTGGGCCGCAGGGTGCCCGGTCTGGGGCGGGACTCACTCCTTCCCTTCCCCTGGGTCATGGGGTATCTGGTGTGGGGCAGAGCTTTTCCCTTCCCCTTGGCGGTGTGGGGCGGAGCTCACCCCTTCCCTCCCTGGACCGAGGATGTCTGGAACATGCTGCTCCCTCCCTGCCCCGCCCCTGCTGTGGGTGTTGGGCAGAGGGTAACGCTGCCCCCCCCTGTGCTCTGCAGGGTGATCTTGTCCGTCAATGAGAAGTGGCATTACTGCCAGAACTCGGACATCCTGGTGGGCTCCCGAGCCATGAGGGACAGACACCTGAAGCTGCTGGGCTACCGTCTGGTCCAGGTGAGCGGCTGGGGGCTGGGCTGGCGCCAGGGGTCTCCTGTGTGCGGGGGTGCACTGCCCGCCCTGCCAGCTGGGGCGTGGCTGTGTGTGGGTTGTGGGGCGCAGGGGGCTCTGTGCGAGATCACTAGAGGGGAGGCTCTGGGGATCCCCTGTTGTGGCACAATCCTGTGCTCGCTGATGCATGGGTGCTTCCATTCCCTCCGCCACGATTATCTGAGCTGGGGAGACTGGTGCCTGCCATGGGGCACAGAGACACTCGTGGTGGGTCTCTGCTAGTCTGGGAAGCTCCCCTGCCACGGGTGTGGGCTTCCCTGTCTGGCAAGGACCACATGTTGCCTGTGGGCAGGGCCAGGCGCCTCTGCCCAGAGTGGCCACAGGGTGCCCAGCAGAGATCCGGACCAGCTCAGCGCCTGGGCAGAATCACTGCCTGTCAGCCCCCAGTAGCTGAGCTCCGGGGATCTCAGCGGCTGCTCAGTGTGGAGTTTGCAGGGACAGGAAGGTGACGTGTACACACGAGACTGCGCCCCTGCTGTGTCTGGGTGCCCCAGCCGCCTCTCCGCTCAGCTGGGACACCTGCATCCGTCTTTTCCGTTCTGCTTCTGCTATTGAGGCCAGCTCGTTCCTCCCGTGCCTCCTTACCAGTTCCTTTGCTTCTGCTGGCTTGTGGCTGTCTGTGCCCTCTGGCTCGGAGCCTGGGCTGGCACGCGAGGGAGGCGTTTTGCCTGTTGCGCTGTGCTGTCCTACGACTGCAGGCTGGCTCCAGCTCATGCCCAGGCCCTGGCTGGTGGAGCGCTCCATGGAGAGACATTCCTCCCAGATGCTGCTCCGTCACCACCCAGGAGATGGGGACCCTGCCCGCATCGCCCTCAGCCAGCACCAAGCACTCTCTCCATGCGTCGTCCTCACCCCTAGTCGGCCTTCTCCTGTCTGAGACATTGCTACCCCCACTGCCTCCCTGCAGTGGGGCAGATCGGCAGAGCCAGAGTCATTGAACCATCTGACTCTTCTAGATCTCAGCCCTAAACCCAGCTCACTCTACAGAGGGCAGCTCGGCCCCTGCTTGCATGGTGTGCTGGACAGAGGTCAGACTCGGTGGCCCCTTTGGGTCTTAAGCTTGGACGCTCACCCCAGTACCAGAGGCTGGCACTGCAATGGCTCTCTGGGTCTGGGCTCAACAGGCGCCGGCACCTACCGTACGGGACTGGTACCACTAGGAGCCTTGAGCAGCGCCAGCAGATCTGCACCGAAGGACAGCTCAGACCTTGCTACTGATGATCCTGGCACCCGCTCCCCTTGGCAACAGGACTCTCAGGGAGGATGGCATCTCTTCTAGAGCAAATATACCCCTGCTCCCCTTCTCCAGAGCCCAGGTGTGACCCTCACTGGACAGCCAACACCTATCAGGGCTTCCCTGGAGAAGGCAATAGGATTTAGTCAAGGGGGCATCTGGATATTCCCCCTCAAAAACACCCAGATACAGGCCCCCAGACAGCTGGTACCACCCTGGCAAACAGAGCCTCAGAGCTGCACCGCCAGACCTGTCCCTCTGGCCTGCAGCCTTGACGCCCACGTTCCCCCCTCCCCTCCTTGCCCATCTGGCCACCTGCTTCAGGATCCTCCATCAAGCACCCCAGATATTTTTCCTTGATCAGATAACTAGGACCTCGGAGATGAAGAGGAATCTGAAGATGATGGAGAGGAGCCACAGAAAGGAAAGGGAAGAGGTGGCCCCATCCTCGGTCCACTGGAAGCTACAAACCAGTCCTCCTCTCTGCACCTTTTTCCTCCCCAGGTGAAACTGTGACACCTGCTCCAATCTCCCCCTCCCACCAGGTGACTGCAGGTCCTGCCAGGAGTGACTGGGAAGAAGAGCATGTGCCAAGGTGGGGGCCTCTCAGCCGGGTGGGAGAAAACAGACAACTTGTTTGGTATTTTCCACTCTCACTGCCCCCAAGCAGACTGGCAGAGCCAAGAAACCGAGGGATCCCAGGGCCTGGGAAGGACCAGGCTGACTTGAGTACTTCTGCTTTCACCCTGGTATCGAGGCCCAGGACAAATCAGAGCGAGAGGCAGCTGAGGGCAGCTCTTATGGATGAGGAGCTCAGAGATTCAGTCCCTGCACTCCAAAGCAGAGTCTGTGGTATCATTGGGACCGCATCACAAGTATCTGACCCCATTCACCACAGCACAGAGGATCTTCCTGTTGGCTCAGGCTACCTGCAGGAGATGCTGAGGGGTGGTCACAGCCTCTCTGCAGGTGACTTTGGCTATGGGCAGCCTGGCTCCCACCCTCGTGGACCCCAAATGCTATAGAAGATCTTCCCCTCCAGGGCTGGACCTTTTTAGCCCCCATGTGGAAGGGTTATTACACCCCCTGAAGGACTCTCCACCTGCTACCAGAAGAAGACCACTTGGGGACCAGGGCCAGTTTGAACAGAGAACTTCCTGGCAACAGAGGCTGCTGACTACTGCTAAGAGGAAATGTTTCTTCTGCAGGGAGCTCCGTTCCCTGCTACCCCACATCCTGCATCGTCTCCCAAGGAGCGGAGCTGACGTTCAAGTCCGAGCACATACCGATCCCTCCGCAGCATCCTTCCCCATGCCCCACTCTTCTTGCTCTTTCCCAATTTCCCCAGGCCTGTGCTGTTTGCTTCACAGCAGTTACCAAACGCTGCTTTCTCCGTTCCTCCCACACCGTCCCTTTTTCATCCCTTGCCAGGGACCCATCTCACAGGATATGGCAGAGGGAAGTAGATAGAAAGCTGGCCAGATCACTGGGCTCCACAGGTAGGAATCACAGCTTCGGTGTCTAGCTGGCAGCTGGTATCAATCAAAGTGCCCCAGGGTCAGTGCTGGGGCCGGTTCTGTTCAACATCTTCATTAGTGATCTGGAGACGGGGCAGAGGCTCCCTCAGCAAGTCTGCGCGTGACACTAAGCGGACGGAGCAGCAGATAAACTGGAAGGTAGAGACAGGATATGTAGTGACCTAGACCAGTTGTTTTCAAATATTTTTTTCTCAGGACCCAGTTGAAGAAAAAATGTATGCCTATGACCCAACAATTACATCTTTCAGCAGGGGGTGCCACAACCCAGTACCTGAGCGTTTGCGACCCAGTACTGGGTCCCGACCCGTGGTTTGAAAACCCCTGGTCTAGACAAATTGGAGGATTGGGCCGAAAAAAATCTGTTGAGATTCAACAGGGAGAAGTGCCGAGTCCTGTACTTAGGACAGAAAAATTCGATGAACTGCTACAGACTGGGGACCGACTGGAGAGGACCAGAGGCAGCCCCCAGTGCAGTGGGACACTGCTACAAAGGAAAGTTCTTGCTTTTTGCAGTCCCAAGCATGTTCACAAGCTGCCTGGCTGGACGAGGGACACACGTCTCCTCAGACCTGGCTTCTGAGAGGCCACGCCCTTTTCCCAGCCCTCAGCCTTCCCCTCCTTGCCGTTCTCGCTCCTCCCTGTCCACAGAATTCAGAGGGGCTCTCTAGATCCCACACTGGCAGAGGCCACATCTCCCTTCCGGTAGCTGTCAGGCCATCCTCTTCCTCATCGCCACCCTAAGAGGAAGCCTGCCACTGCATCAAGAATCTGTTTTGGGGAATTGGGTTACCTGGTATTAAGCATACATGAGACATCTTGCCAGATCTCACCATAGCCTCTCCGAGCTGAGTGAGGTCAAACACCATAGAGTCCTGGGGGTGTAGGACTGGAGGGGTCCAGTCCCGTGTACAAGGCAGGCACATCTTAACTGAGAGGTGTTTGCCGAACTCGTTCTTAGAAACCTCCAGTGCTGGAGAGTCCACAACCTGCCTGGGCAATTTATCCCACCCTGAGAGGAAGCTTTTCCTGTCCAGTCTAATCTGCCTTGCTGCAGCTGAAACCCATCACTTTGTCTTCTCTTCAGAGGGAAAAACAATGATTCATCCTACTTCTTGTAGCAACTTTTTATGTACTTGAGAACTGCTATCGTCCCCCTCAGTCTTCTCTTCTCCAGGCTAAACAAACCCCATTTTTTCCATTCTTCCCTCACAGGTCATGTTTTCCAGGCCTTTTATTTGTTGCTCTTCGCTCGACTTTCTCCAGTTTGTCCATATCGTTCCTGAAATGCGGTGCCCAGAACTGGACACAGCACTCCAGCTGAGTGGAGTAGAGCAGAAGAATTATTTTCTGTCTTGCTTACAACACTCCTGCTAATACATCCCAGAACGGTGTTTGCTGTTTTTGTAACTGTGCGACACTGTTGACTCCTATTTAGCGTGTGATCCATTGTGACCCCAGATCCCTTTCTGCAGCAGTCCTTCCTAGGCAGTCATTTCTATGTTGTGTGCAGCTGACTCTTCCTTCCCAAGTGGAGCAGTTTGCATTTGTCCTTATTGCATTTCATCTTCTTTGCTAAGATGATTTGGAATTTTAATCCTAGCCTCCAAAGCAGTTGCAACCCATCTCAGCTTTCTAAGTGCATTCTTTGTGCTGTCGTCTAAGTCGTTGATGAAAATATTGAACAGAGCCAGACCTGATCCGTGTCGGGCCCCACTCGCTCTGCTCTTCCAGCTTGACTGGGAACCACAGACGACTACCCTCTGGGAACCATTTTCCAAAGAGTTCTGCACTCACCTTATAGTAGCTCCATCTAAGTTGTTTCCCTAGTTGTTTATGAGGTCATGCAAGACCGTATCAAACGTCTTTATTAAAGTCAAAATATCCCACAACTCTCACTTCCCCTCAGCCACGGGGTTGCTACCCTGTCAAAGCTGCCTGCGTTGGTTTGACACCATTGGTCTTGACAGTTTGTGCTGTTATAGTTCCGCCTTCTGATCTCCGAAGGGTTTGCAAATTGGTTGGTTGATTATTTGCTCCATTATCTTGCCGGGTTCTCAAGTGAAGCTGACTTGTCTGTAATTCCCCGAGTTGTCCTTATTCCTTTTTTATAGACTCGCACTGTATTTGTCCTCTGGAATGTCTCCCGTCTTCCATGAATTTTTGATGGTGATCGCTCCTGGCTCAGATATCTACTCAAAGAATCATAGAATCTTAGGGCTGGAAGGGACCTTATGAGATCCTCTAGTCCAACCTCCTCCTAAAAGCAGGACCACTCCCACTAAATCACCCCAGCCAGGGTTTTGTCTAACCGAGCCTTAAAAATCTCCAAAGATGAAGATTCTACCACCTCCCTAGATAGCCCATTCCAATGCTTCACCACCCTCCTCGTGAGAAAGTTTTTCCTAATATCCAACCTTGACCTCCCCAGCTGTAATTTGAAACCATTTCTCCTTGTTCTGTCCTCTGTTACCCTCGAGAACAGCTTAGCTCCCTCCTCTTTGGAGCAACCCTTCAAGTAGTTGAAGGTTGCTATCAGATCTCCCCTCAGTCTTCTCTTCTGTAGACTAAATAAGCCTAGTTCCTTCAGTCTCTCCTCATAAGTCATGTGCCCCAGCCCCCTAATCATTTTTGTTGCCCTCCGCTGGACTCTTTCTAATTTGTCCACATCCTTTCTGTAGTGGGGAGCCCAAAACTGGACACAGTACTCCAGATGCGGCCTGACCAGTGTCGAATAGAGGGGAATTATCACATCCCTCGATCTGCTGGCAATACTCCTACTGATGTAGCCCAATATGCCATTGGCCTTTTTGGGAACAAGGGCACACTGTTGGCTCATATTCATCTTCCCATCCACCATAACCCCCAGGTCTTTTTCTACAGCGGTGCTACTTAGCCGATCGGTCCCCAGCCTGTAGCAGTGCATGGGATTTTTCCGTCCTAAGTGCAGGACTTTTTTATTTGTTCTTGCCCTAGTTCAGCCTCAAATCCAACATTATTTCCACTGCTGTTCGCCATCTTAGATGTCTGATCTCCATACCTTTTTGACACAAAGAAACCGTAACCTTCTCTTTTCTAAATTGCACAATCCCAATCTTTTTAATCTCCCCATGAATGTAGGCTGTCCTATACACCTCATCATTTTAGTTGCATTCTCTGTACTTTCTCAGTTCCAATATATCTTTTTTGAGATTTGGGCAACCTGATCTCCATGCAGTATTCAGGATGTGGGTGTACCATGGATTTAGATAGAGGCAATACAATATTTTCTGTCTTATCTATCGCCCCTTCCCAAAGGTTCTGAACATTGTTAGCCTTTTTCACTGTCGTTCCAGTTAGCAGAAGTTTTCAGAGAACTAGCCACAGAGACTCCAAGATCTTTGAGTAGCAACAGCTAATTTAGACCCCATCGTTTTATACGTATAGTTGGGATTATGTTTCCAAGGTGCATTATTTTACACAATCAACGCTGCATTTCATTGGCCACAGTCTCCTAGTTCTGAGAGATCCCTTTGCAGAGTTTCAATCCACTTTGTATTTAACTATCTGCAGTAGTTTTCTATCATCTCCAAATGTTACCTGGCGCATGTTACTCTGACCTCCCGTACAACACAGGCCAGCAGCAGCCCCAGCAATGGAGCTGTGTGTGGGTGGGAAGAGGTGGGAGTGATTGCTTGGGGCCCCTAGGGGGGAAAGGCTCCTCATGCACCCTCCCCAGGCTGGGTCTGTTCACCCCAGTGTGACCCCTCCTCTGCTCTGCTCTTTGCAGCTGCCCTACATGGAGCTGGAGAAGGTGAGTGGCATCGAGGAGGCCAAGCAGTATCTGCGGCAGAAGCTGAGGGAGCTCCGCTTCTGAAAGCGGTCGCTGCCCCCCGGTGCTGTGGGGCACAGAGGGGTAGCAAGACAACCTCCTCCAGTGCAGCAGGGCACGGTGCCCCAACTGGAGCGGGCCTGGGAGCCTGTCCCCAAGGGTCCCCTTCCCTGCAGGGGGCAGGGGACAAAGCTGTGACCCTGGCTGGCATGTGGGGTTGGTCAGGTGGGGCTGCTGTTGGAGGGCGGGAACAGTGGATGGTTATTTATTGTTGGTTTGGGGGTCTTGGGGTTTGTGGGCCCAGGACAACCTCCCCAGTCATATGGGGCGTGGTGCTCCCTTCTCTTCTGGGGACAAGGGCAGGGGCGGTTTGTCCTCTGAAATGGGGGAATGGGGGGGCTGGAAGGGAACTTTGGTGACAGGCCTGTGGGACAGGGACTAAATTTACAATAAAAATGGAGAAAACTGCATCAGCCTCTGGTGTGTGTTAGGGCTGGTTTGGGCCCCCGTGGCCTGAAGGGGGAAGGGACCGGCCTGGGTGTAGGGCAGCCCTAGGGCTTGTTCTCGGGGCCCTGCCCAGCTCAGCTTTCCCAGCCCCACGACCACAGGGAACAATGCAGCTGCCCGGCCTTCCCGTGGTGTTCAGGGTGTGGGGCAAGCCTCCTTTGCCCCATAGCCCTCGGGCCCCTGTGCTCCTGCGTGTCTCAATCTGGCGGGGGGCAGCACAGGCCTTGGCCGTTCACCTGGTTGGCCTGAGGGTCCCCCTGCCCCATTATACAGTCCTGCAAGCTGCCCCCCACCTCCACAAGTGGCCCCCACAGGCCTTAGAAAGCTGTTTATTGACAGTTAAATTATTCTCTTAAATAAAACGCCCTTGAATTTGGGGAAGCACTGATTGTCGGGTGGGGCCGAGCCCGGTGCTGGAGGACTGGTGCGGGGGCAGGTCCTGTAGCCCCCACCCCCTGCAAGTGCCAGGTGCAGGGCGGGTCTGAGCCGCTGTGGGAGTCAGTGTGTCTGGTGCAGTTAGTGGCAGGGCTGGGGCAAGGTGCGGTTGCTCCGGGGCTAGCCCGTGGGGCCCGTTCCCTGCCCAGGGAGGGCAGCAGGACACTGAACGGCTTCTGTGGATGGTGGCTCGTGTCCCTGTAGGTCCTCCTGGCTGGTGTGCAAAGGCCTGGGGTGTGTGCTGGGGGCCGTCCCCAGCCCTTCCCAGGGGGCACAGGATGGAGCGGGCGCGGGTCTGGGAGCAGCCGCTGGCACTCCTCGTGCCGTGGAAAGGAGCCTGCCAGCCTCCACGCAGCCCCGCCCTGGCTCACGGCTGGCGCCCTTCACACGGGCATCGGCATCTCGTTGTATTCATCCACGCCTTCCCGCTCGTCGAGGACGGGCTCAGCCTCCTCTGCGTCCAGCTGGGAGGGATGGAAACAAAGCAGGGTGGGTGGACAGGGAGTGGGGGGAGCCCCCTGCTACCCCTCCCCCTGTGCCAGGGTGGGGCCAGGGCTGTGGGTGCAGGACCCAGGGCAGCTACGTACACACTTCAGCTCCCGGTCGGTGAAGAGGCGAGTGAGCAGGCACATGCGGAGCGGCACGGTGAGGATGAGGATGAAGGGGAAGGCCAGGGAGGCCGCTGTGGACATGACGGCCCAGAGCACGGCCAGACACGCCAGCTGCAGGCCGGTGAAGAGGTGCATCCGCAGGGTGCGTACCTGGGGGGCAGGACGTGGGGTTAATGGCCAGGGCCAGGCTGACTGGGGAGAGCCCCCCATGGTATCCTGGCTCTGCTTCCGCTCAGGAGCACCCCACAGATCCCTGCTCCTGGGGCCAGCCCTCTCTGCCACCGCCCCAACCCTGGGTCTCCCGCCCATGCCCCACAGCCCCGGTGCCCCCCATGCACCCATTCCCACCCCCCGAGTGGGCCCCCCCACCTTCTTGACATAGGGGCAGTCGGGGTGGTGCTTGGGCGGCATCAGCAGCAGGTGCAGGCGGGCGTAGAACTGGATGCCGCTCAGTGAGGTGACGCCCATGTAGAGGAAGATGCCGAAGAGCACGGCCAGCGGGATGTGCCGCAGCAGGTCCCCGATGACGATGGACAGGCCTGGGGGGCGGGAGGGGGGCACTGAGTCCTGGGAAGTAGGTTCCACCTGGCCCAGCCACTGAGGAGCGCCAGGGGGCTGCAGCCAGCCCTCCCCCCATCTGCCCCACCCTGCCCTGCCCGACACTGCCCCACCCCTCCCTATTCACACTCTCACTGGCCCTGCTCTGCTGCCAATCTCCCCCCACCCCTGTGCACCCCTCTGCTAACTGCCAGCTCTGCCCCACCTCCTGCCCCATGCGGGCCCTTCCCCTGCTACCAGCCCCCGCCCCACAACCCAAACCCGGGCCCCAGATGCTGGCTGCAAACACAGACCCTTGCCCCACTCCCATCCCCACATACCATTCACTCGCAAAACTGCCCCCCCCACACCTCTCCTCCCCCCACCCCTCCCGCCAATGCAGGCCCACCTGCTGCTCTCAGCCAGCACGGTCCCGCCCCCACCCCCCCCCGACAGCGTGGGCGTCCGTGTGTAATGTTCCAGGCCACGCTAGTGGGGAACCCAGGCCCAGACGCTGCCAACCAGCAACCCGGGGGGAGAAGGACGCGTCTGTCCACCCCTGCCGGGCTGAAGGAGGGGAGGGGAGGCAGGAGAAGGGCCGAAAGGAGCTGGGGCACTCAGCTGGAACCTGACCAAGATGGATGGATGGACAGACAGACAGCGCTGGCCCCAAGGGTTCCCCACAGCCGGGCCAGGCGTGGGGCTGACCGGGACGGATGCGCTTTAATGCCATCGCTCTGAGCTACCCTACGGCTGCCCACACCAGGTGCCCGCCAGCCAATAGCCCAGCCGGTGCCCACGCTGGCCACGTGTCCCTGCACATGTTGGGGGGACAAGGGGGTAGGGGGCTCCCTGGGGCTGGGCCAGTCTCCGCGGGACACGCTGAGCAGAGCTCACGGGGGAACAGGGCTGCAGGCTGAGCCCACCCACGGGGGCAGGGAGGCTGCGTGGCTCACGCTGGAGGAAGAGGGGGACTCCAGGGGGTCTGGCCCAGTGAAGGGGCCCTGGAGACCGTCCCAAAGCCAGGGCCCTAGTCCTGATCCTGGGGGACCCAGACACGTGCCCCCTCAAGATGTCCCTGGCTTGCCCCTCACTGCCCCCCATGTGCCAAAGGCCCCTGGTCCCAGAGTGCGCCTGAGCGCTGCCCCTCCCACGGCCAGACTCACCCACGAGCAGAGCCACCAGCAGACCCGTGACGCGCTGCTCCTTCACCTCCTGGATCTTGGGCTTGTCGCCGGGCGCCACGGCCTTGCTCATGACCGTCAGGGCGTTGGCGTGGGTGACCGAGCGCACAGTGGCGGCCGCCAGCCACGGGAGTCCAAAGAGGGCACAGAAGCCACCCATGGCCACGATGAGCAGCAGGTCCAGATGGAAGCCGGAGCCCTTCTGCAGCATGCGCTCCTTCTTGCTGATGATCAGCCTGGGGGATGGGGGGAGCTCCAGTACCACACGGCCTCCCCACGGCTCCCCAGCCCCTCTCCCCCAGCCCGGGCCTCCCCACGGCTCCCCGGCCCCTCT